>OY979766.1:35991778-36285162 GCA_963855975.1 Andrena chrysosceles | reverse complement strand
AAAGGGTGTAAGGGTAAAGGGTGTAAGGGTAAAGGGTGTAAGGGTAAAGGGTGTAAGGGTAAAGGGTGTAAGGGTAAAGGGTGTAAGGGTAAAGGGTGTAAGGGTAAAGGGTGTAAGGGTAAAGGGTGTAAGGGTAAAGGGTGTAAGGGTAAAGGGTGTAAGGGTAAAGGGTGTAAGGGTAAAGGGTGTAAGGGTAAAGGGTGTAAGGGTAAAGGGTGTAAGGGTAAAGGGTGTAAGGGTAAAGGGTGTAAGGGTAAAGGGTGTAAGGGTAAAGGGTGTAAGGGTAAAGGGTGTAAGGGTAAAGGGTGTAAGGGTAAAGGGTGTAAGGGTAAAGGGTGTAAGGGTAAAGGGTGTAAGGGTAAAGGGTGTAAGGGTAAAGGGTGTAAGGGTAAAGGGTGTAAGGGTAAAGGGTGTAAGGGTAAAGGGTGTAAGGGTAAAGGGTGTAAGGGTAAAGGGTGTAAGGGTAAAGGGTGTAAGGGTAAAGGGTGTAAGGGTAAAGGGTGTAAGGGTAAAGGGTGTAAGGGTAAAGGGTGTAAGGGTAAAGGGTGTAAGGGTAAAGGGTGTAAGGGTAAAGGGTGTAAGGGTAAAGGGTGTAAGGGTAAAGGGTGTAAGGGTAAAGGGTGTAAGGGTAAAGGGTGTAAGGGTAAAGGGTGTAAGGGTAAAGGGTGTAAGGGTAAAGGGTGTAAGGGTAAAGGGTGTAAGGGTAAAGGGTGTAAGGGTAAAGGGTGTAAGGGTAAAGGGTGTAAGGGTAAAGGGTGTAAGGGTAAAGGGTGTAAGGGTAAAGGGTGTAAGGGTAAAGGGTGTAAGGGTAAAGGGTGTAAGGGTAAAGGGTGTAAGGGTAAAGGGTGTAAGGGTAAAGGGTGTAAGGGTAAAGGGTGTAAGGGTAAAGGGTGTAAGGGTAAAGGGTGTAAGGGTAAAGGGTGTAAGGGTAAAGGGTGTAAGGGTAAAGGGTGTAAGGGTAAAGGGTGTAAGGGTAAAGGGTGTAAGGGTAAAGGGTGTAAGGGTAAAGGGTGTAAGGGTAAAGGGTGTAAGGGTAAAGGGTGTAAGGGTAAAGGGTGTAAGGGTAAAGGGTGTAAGGGTAAAGGGTGTAAGGGTAAAGGGTGTAAGGGTAAAGGGTGTAAGGGTAAAGGGTGTAAGGGTAAAGGGTGTAAGGGTAAAGGGTGTAAGGGTAAAGGGTGTAAGGGTAAAGGGTGTAAGGGTAAAGGGTGTAAGGGTAAAGGGTGTAAGGGTAAAGGGTGTAAGGGTAAAGGGTGTAAGGGTAAAGGGTGTAAGGGTAAAGGGTGTAAGGGTAAAGGGTGTAAGGGTAAAGGGTGTAAGGGTAAAGGGTGTAAGGGTAAAGGGTGTAAGGGTAAAGGGTGTAAGGGTAAAGGGTGTAAGGGTAAAGGGTGTAAGGGTAAAGGGTGTAAGGGTAAAGGGTGTAAGGGTAAAGGGTGTAAGGGTAAAGGGTGTAAGGGTAAAGGGTGTAAGGGTAAAGGGTGTAAGGGTAAAGGGTGTAAGGGTAAAGGGTGTAAGGGTAAAGGGTGTAAGGGTAAAGGGTGTAAGGGTAAAGGGTGTAAGGGTAAAGGGTGTAAGGGTAAAGGGTGTAAGGGTAAAGGGTGTAAGGGTAAAGGGTGTAAGGGTAAAGGGTGTAAGGGTAAAGGGTGTAAGGGTAAAGGGTGTAAGGGTAAAGGGTGTAAGGGTAAAGGGTGTAAGGGTAAAGGGTGTAAGGGTAAAGGGTGTAAGGGTAAAGGGTGTAAGGGTAAAGGGTGTAAGGGTAAAGGGTGTAAGGGTAAAGGGTGTAAGGGTAAAGGGTGTAAGGGTAAAGGGTGTAAGGGTAAAGGGTGTAAGGGTAAAGGGTGTAAGGGTAAAGGGTGTAAGGGTAAAGGGTGTAAGGGTAAAGGGTGTAAGGGTAAAGGGTGTAAGGGTAAAGGGTGTAAGGGTAAAGGGTGTAAGGGTAAAGGGTGTAAGGGTAAAGGGTGTAAGGGTAAAGGGTGTAAGGGTAAAGGGTGTAAGGGTAAAGGGTGTAAGGGTAAAGGGTGTAAGGGTAAAGGGTGTAAGGGTAAAGGGTGTAAGGGTAAAGGGTGTAAGGGTAAAGGGTGTAAGGGTAAAGGGTGTAAGGGTAAAGGGTGTAAGGGTAAAGGGTGTAAGGGTAAAGGGTGTAAGGGTAAAGGGTGTAAGGGTAAAGGGTGTAAGGGTAAAGGGTGTAAGGGTAAAGGGTGTAAGGGTAAAGGGTGTAAGGGTAAAGGGTGTAAGGGTAAAGGGTGTAAGGGTAAAGGGTGTAAGGGTAAAGGGTGTAAGGGTAAAGGGTGTAAGGGTAAAGGGTGTAAGGGTAAAGGGTGTAAGGGTAAAGGGTGTAAGGGTAAAGGGTGTAAGGGTAAAGGGTGTAAGGGTAAAGGGTGTAAGGGTAAAGGGTGTAAGGGTAAAGGGTGTAAGGGTAAAGGGTGTAAGGGTAAAGGGTGTAAGGGTAAAGGGTGTAAGGGTAAAGGGTGTAAGGGTAAAGGGTGTAAGGGTAAAGGGTGTAAGGGTAAAGGGTGTAAGGGTAAAGGGTGTAAGGGTAAAGGGTGTAAGGGTAAAGGGTGTAAGGGTAAAGGGTGTAAGGGTAAAGGGTGTAAGGGTAAAGGGTGTAAGGGTAAAGGGTGTAAGGGTAAAGGGTGTAAGGGTAAAGGGTGTAAGGGTAAAGGGTGTAAGGGTAAAGGGTGTAAGGGTAAAGGGTGTAAGGGTAAAGGGTGTAAGGGTAAAGGGTGTAAGGGTAAAGGGTGTAAGGGTAAAGGGTGTAAGGGTAAAGGGTGTAAGGGTAAAGGGTGTAAGGGTAAAGGGTGTAAGGGTAAAGGGTGTAAGGGTAAAGGGTGTAAGGGTAAAGGGTGTAAGGGTAAAGGGTGTAAGGGTAAAGGGTGTAAGGGTAAAGGGTGTAAGGGTAAAGGGTGTAAGGGTAAAGGGTGTAAGGGTAAAGGGTGTAAGGGTAAAGGGTGTAAGGGTAAAGGGTGTAAGGGTAAAGGGTGTAAGGGTAAAGGGTGTAAGGGTAAAGGGTGTAAGGGTAAAGGGTGTAAGGGTAAAGGGTGTAAGGGTAAAGGGTGTAAGGGTAAAGGGTGTAAGGGTAAAGGGTGTAAGGGTAAAGGGTGTAAGGGTAAAGGGTGTAAGGGTAAAGGGTGTAAGGGTAAAGGGTGTAAGGGTAAAGGGTGTAAGGGTAAAGGGTGTAAGGGTAAAGGGTGTAAGGGTAAAGGGTGTAAGGGTAAAGGGTGTAAGGGTAAAGGGTGTAAGGGTAAAGGGTGTAAGGGTAAAGGGTGTAAGGGTAAAGGGTGTAAGGGTAAAGGGTGTAAGGGTAAAGGGTGTAAGGGTAAAGGGTGTAAGGGTAAAGGGTGTAAGGGTAAAGGGTGTAAGGGTAAAGGGTGTAAGGGTAAAGGGTGTAAGGGTAAAGGGTGTAAGGGTAAAGGGTGTAAGGGTAAAGGGTGTAAGGGTAAAGGGTGTAAGGGTAAAGGGTGTAAGGGTAAAGGGTGTAAGGGTAAAGGGTGTAAGGGTAAAGGGTGTAAGGGTAAAGGGTGTAAGGGTAAAGGGTGTAAGGGTAAAGGGTGTAAGGGTAAAGGGTGTAAGGGTAAAGGGTGTAAGGGTAAAGGGTGTAAGGGTAAAGGGTGTAAGGGTAAAGGGTGTAAGGGTAAAGGGTGTAAGGGTAAAGGGTGTAAGGGTAAAGGGTGTAAGGGTAAAGGGTGTAAGGGTAAAGGGTGTAAGGGTAAAGGGTGTAAGGGTAAAGGGTGTAAGGGTAAAGGGTGTAAGGGTAAAGGGTGTAAGGGTAAAGGGTGTAAGGGTAAAGGGTGTAAGGGTAAAGGGTGTAAGGGTAAAGGGTGTAAGGGTAAAGGGTGTAAGGGTAAAGGGTGTAAGGGTAAAGGGTGTAAGGGTAAAGGGTGTAAGGGTAAAGGGTGTAAGGGTAAAGGGTGTAAGGGTAAAGGGTGTAAGGGTAAAGGGTGTAAGGGTAAAGGGTGTAAGGGTAAAGGGTGTAAGGGTAAAGGGTGTAAGGGTAAAGGGTGTAAGGGTAAAGGGTGTAAGGGTAAAGGGTGTAAGGGTAAAGGGTGTAAGGGTAAAGGGTGTAAGGGTAAAGGGTGTAAGGGTAAAGGGTGTAAGGGTAAAGGGTGTAAGGGTAAAGGGTGTAAGGGTAAAGGGTGTAAGGGTAAAGGGTGTAAGGGTAAAGGGTGTAAGGGTAAAGGGTGTAAGGGTAAAGGGTGTAAGGGTAAAGGGTGTAAGGGTAAAGGGTGTAAGGGTAAAGGGTGTAAGGGTAAAGGGTGTAAGGGTAAAGGGTGTAAGGGTAAAGGGTGTAAGGGTAAAGGGTGTAAGGGTAAAGGGTGTAAGGGTAAAGGGTGTAAGGGTAAAGGGTGTAAGGGTAAAGGGTGTAAGGGTAAAGGGTGTAAGGGTAAAGGGTGTAAGGGTAAAGGGTGTAAGGGTAAAGGGTGTAAGGGTAAAGGGTGTAAGGGTAAAGGGTGTAAGGGTAAAGGGTGTAAGGGTAAAGGGTGTAAGGGTAAAGGGTGTAAGGGTAAAGGGTGTAAGGGTAAAGGGTGTAAGGGTAAAGGGTGTAAGGGTAAAGGGTGTAAGGGTAAAGGGTGTAAGGGTAAAGGGTGTAAGGGTAAAGGGTGTAAGGGTAAAGGGTGTAAGGGTAAAGGGTGTAAGGGTAAAGGGTGTAAGGGTAAAGGGTGTAAGGGTAAAGGGTGTAAGGGTAAAGGGTGTAAGGGTAAAGGGTGTAAGGGTAAAGGGTGTAAGGGTAAAGGGTGTAAGGGTAAAGGGTGTAAGGGTAAAGGGTGTAAGGGTAAAGGGTGTAAGGGTAAAGGGTGTAAGGGTAAAGGGTGTAAGGGTAAAGGGTGTAAGGGTAAAGGGTGTAAGGGTAAAGGGTGTAAGGGTAAAGGGTGTAAGGGTAAAGGGTGTAAGGGTAAAGGGTGTAAGGGTAAAGGGTGTAAGGGTAAAGGGTGTAAGGGTAAAGGGTGTAAGGGTAAAGGGTGTAAGGGTAAAGGGTGTAAGGGTAAAGGGTGTAAGGGTAAAGGGTGTAAGGGTAAAGGGTGTAAGGGTAAAGGGTGTAAGGGTAAAGGGTGTAAGGGTAAAGGGTGTAAGGGTAAAGGGTGTAAGGGTAAAGGGTGTAAGGGTAAAGGGTGTAAGGGTAAAGGGTGTAAGGGTAAAGGGTGTAAGGGTAAAGGGTGTAAGGGTAAAGGGTGTAAGGGTAAAGGGTGTAAGGGTAAAGGGTGTAAGGGTAAAGGGTGTAAGGGTAAAGGGTGTAAGGGTAAAGGGTGTAAGGGTAAAGGGTGTAAGGGTAAAGGGTGTAAGGGTAAAGGGTGTAAGGGTAAAGGGTGTAAGGGTAAAGGGTGTAAGGGTAAAGGGTGTAAGGGTAAAGGGTGTAAGGGTAAAGGGTGTAAGGGTAAAGGGTGTAAGGGTAAAGGGTGTAAGGGTAAAGGGTGTAAGGGTAAAGGGTGTAAGGGTAAAGGGTGTAAGGGTAAAGGGTGTAAGGGTAAAGGGTGTAAGGGTAAAGGGTGTAAGGGTAAAGGGTGTAAGGGTAAAGGGTGTAAGGGTAAAGGGTGTAAGGGTAAAGGGTGTAAGGGTAAAGGGTGTAAGGGTAAAGGGTGTAAGGGTAAAGGGTGTAAGGGTAAAGGGTGTAAGGGTAAAGGGTGTAAGGGTAAAGGGTGTAAGGGTAAAGGGTGTAAGGGTAAAGGGTGTAAGGGTAAAGGGTGTAAGGGTAAAGGGTGTAAGGGTAAAGGGTGTAAGGGTAAAGGGTGTAAGGGTAAAGGGTGTAAGGGTAAAGGGTGTAAGGGTAAAGGGTGTAAGGGTAAAGGGTGTAAGGGTAAAGGGTGTAAGGGTAAAGGGTGTAAGGGTAAAGGGTGTAAGGGTAAAGGGTGTAAGGGTAAAGGGTGTAAGGGTAAAGGGTGTAAGGGTAAAGGGTGTAAGGGTAAAGGGTGTAAGGGTAAAGGGTGTAAGGGTAAAGGGTGTAAGGGTAAAGGGTGTAAGGGTAAAGGGTGTAAGGGTAAAGGGTGTAAGGGTAAAGGGTGTAAGGGTAAAGGGTGTAAGGGTAAAGGGTGTAAGGGTAAAGGGTGTAAGGGTAAAGGGTGTAAGGGTAAAGGGTGTAAGGGTAAAGGGTGTAAGGGTAAAGGGTGTAAGGGTAAAGGGTGTAAGGGTAAAGGGTGTAAGGGTAAAGGGTGTAAGGGTAAAGGGTGTAAGGGTAAAGGGTGTAAGGGTAAAGGGTGTAAGGGTAAAGGGTGTAAGGGTAAAGGGTGTAAGGGTAAAGGGTGTAAGGGTAAAGGGTGTAAGGGTAAAGGGTGTAAGGGTAAAGGGTGTAAGGGTAAAGGGTGTAAGGGTAAAGGGTGTAAGGGTAAAGGGTGTAAGGGTAAAGGGTGTAAGGGTAAAGGGTGTAAGGGTAAAGGGTGTAAGGGTAAAGGGTGTAAGGGTAAAGGGTGTTAGGGTAAAGGGTGTAAGGGTAAAGGGTGTAAGGGTAAATGGTGTAAGGGTAAAGGGTGTAAGGATCGTCAAAAGAGTAAGATAGATATCGCAAATCATGACACCGGTCATAAAAGCGCGCTCCAAAACTGCACAAAGCCTCAAATCGTTGCCACGTGTTGCGAGGAAAAGACATTACATTTGCATTCCTTTTTACAACCATGGAAGAATTCGCGCAAGTAATCCGCCAATTATTGGATCAATCCACACGATTGATTTCGCGAGAAGAATACCTCGCGTGGGAAGAACGGTGCAACGAGTGCATCGAATCGTTGGAAGAACACAGCCGCGTAAAACGTCCTCGATTATCGATCGGAGTTCGGCAATCGCTGGTTGCTCGAATCGCGCAGCTCGAAGGAGTAAAATATTCGTTGCGCGGCCGTTTTGTGCATGAAGGTGCTGGACATTCGAGTACGGGACTTTTGTGGCGCGAAATAGACACAGCTTTGGATAGCCGCGTGTTAACTGGTGTCGTGTTAAATTCGAATAACATCGAGCCGTGCAACTTCCTTCAGGATGCGGCGACCATTGTGCTAGAGCATGTGCGGCACACTTTGAGGAAACATCGAAACCTCCAAGTGAACACTGTATTCAACGGTGAATTTGTGGCGGGTGACAAGCATGCTTGTAAAAGCATCAACACCCGAAGCTGTGAACTCTTCCGCACATCCGATCTGCAGGAGTGGTACCAGAGACGCGTCATCGAACCCACCCTAACATCACTGGAAGAGTTCCAGGAACGCGACAGCGGATGGGCATTGACGAGAATCATGAATCTGACCGTCAATGTCAACAAGTACAATCCGCTGCGCGCGGGGTGACACATCCAGTTGCCGCAGGAATTGTCATTGAAGAAGGCAACGATCAATGTGCAATCCCCGGACAATGCGTGTTTCGCGTGGGCAGTGGTCGCCGCTCTCCATCCTGTGGAAAGAAATTGCCGATCGCCCAAGTTCGTACCCGCACTATACTTCCATATTAAATCTCCACGGCATTGAGTTCCCAATGTCCCTGGGGCAAATTGGAAAATTTGAGCGGCTCAACAACATCTCCGTCAACATCTACACCTTCGAGATGGAGAAGACGAAGACGGTCTTTCCGCTGCGCCTCACCAGCCAAAAGAAGGATCAACACGTCAATCTGCTCTACACGCCGAATCAAGAGCACGGCGATGTAGGGCACTTTGTGCTGATCAAGAATTTGTCCCGGCTGGTGGGTATGCAACTGAGCAGACACAGGGCAAAGAAATTCATCTGCGATCGGTATGTATAAAAAACATATGAAATGCTGAAATATCTCACGAAACAAATTAAATAAAAAAATTTTTGGGTTTACAGATGCATGCACTATTTCAAATCTGCCGCGAAGTTGGAGCTTCATTCGCTGGACTGTGGCAAGATGAATGACTGCGCCATCCTGCTGCCCAGCGAAGGCCAAAATTTGCTCAACTTCGACAACCACTGCCGGAAGAAGCGACTCCCCTTCGTGGTGTACGCAGATCTGGAGTGGATCATCGCAAAAACAGAGGACAACCGAGTGGGTAATAAATTATGCGCGTATCAACACCACAAAGTTGATAGCATAGCATATTATATGCATTGTTCGTACGATACATCGTTATCAGTGTATCGATGTCGCCGCGACGCGGATTGTGTTTCGTGGTTCGTAGACGAATTGAAAAATTTTGCGAATTTTGTCAAACCCATCTTGTCCAGTAATGTTCCAATGCTAGATTTAACTCCCGAACAGTTGTCGACATTTCACAATGCAACACATTGTCATATTTGCGAAGAACCATTCGAGGCTAGCGATGTACGAGTCCACGATCATTGCCATCTGTCCCGACGGTTTAGAGGCCCAGCACATTCGGAGTGCAATTTAAATTATAAAAACGCGTTTTACATTCCCATAGTTTTCCACAATTTATCCGGCTATGATTCACATTTTATTATCGAGGAAATAGCTACCACTTTCGAAGGCAGCGTTGACGTATTACCCATAACGAAAGAAAAGTATATTCCTTTCACAAAAAATATCCAAGATACGGCTGATTCAGACTCGTGAAATTGTATTAAATTGTGATTCATCGATTCGTACAAATTTCTCAACACCAGTCTCGACAAATTAGCATCCTTTCTTAGCACAGATCAATTAAAAATTTTACGATCCCAATTTGAAACATTATCCACCGAGGATTTCAATTTATTGACGCGAAAGGGTGTCTTTCCATATGAATATCTTGATTGCGAGGACAAATTGCAGGACCCATGCTTACCGCCGCGCGAGTCATTCTACAGTTCGTTAACGGGTGAGACTGTATCCGAGACTGATTACGCACTCGCCGAAACTGTCTGGCAGCGTTTCGAGATTGGAACCTTGGGCGAATACAGCGACTTGTATTTGAAAACAGATGTCTTGTTATTGGCAGATATTTTTGAAAATTTTCGCGAAAGTTGTATCAAGAGTTACGGATTAGATTCAGCGCATTATTATACTCTACCTGGTTTCACATGGGATGCAATGCTAAAACATACAAAAATTACATTTGAATTGCTCACAGACATCGATATGGTTATGTTTATCGAACGCGGTATACGTGGGGGTTTCAGTCAATGTTCCGGAAGATACGCACATGCCAATAACAAGTACATGTCATCTTACGACGCATCGGAAGAGTCATCGTACTTGATGTACTTTGATGTGAACAATTTGTATGGATGGGCAATGTGTCAGCCCCTACCATACGCTAAATTTCAATGGGTCGAAGATGCTGCAAATTTTGACGTGTCTTCAATCGGTGTCGATTCGCCCACGGGGTACATTCTCGAGGTAGGTCTGGAATATCCGCAACGTCTGCACGATGCTCATACCGATCTACCGTTCTGCCCGACGCGTGCCAAACCACCTGACAGCAGGCAGGACAAGTTACTCGCGACGGTATACGATAAGCAGCGTTACATCATCCATTACCGCAACCTGCAGCAGTGCACGCGTCACGGTCTTCGTATTACAAAGACACACCGCGTGCTTCAATTCGCTCAATCTCCCTGGCTCCGCGATTACAGCGAACTCAATACACGGTTTAGAACAAGCGCGACAAACGACTTTGAAAAAAATTTGTACAAATTGATGAACAACGCGGTATTCGGTAAAACTATGGAAAATGTACGAAACCATGTGGATGTCAAACTTTTGACACATTCGGAAGGGCGATATGGCGCGGAGGCAATGATCGCGAGACCGAATTTCCACAGCAGAAGTGTTTTTTCGGAAAATTTAATAGCTGGTGAATTGCGAAAACTCGAGGTGAAATTCAACAAACCGATATACGTGGGTATGTGCATTCTAGACATATCAAAAATTTGTTTGTACGAATTTCACCACGAGTACATGTCGCCCAAGCATGGAAAAAATTGTAAAATTCTATATACCGACACAGATAGTCTCATTTATCACATTCAATGCGATGATATCTACGAGATCATGAAACACAATATCGATAGATTCGACACGAGCGATTATCCTACCGACAATCCATATAATATGCCGCGCGTAAATAAGAAGGTTCCGGGGCTGATGAAGGACGAAAATAACGGTGCGATAATGACCGAATTCGTAGGTCTTAGAGCGAAAATGTATGCACTTCGCGTAGACGGCAAAAAAGATACGAAAAAGGCGAAAGGCGTCAATACCAACGTCATAGCCAGAACGATAACTTTCGACGACTACGCGCAATGTTTGCATAGGGAGATCGAAATGGTTCGCAGACAATCATGCATACGGTCTAAATTTCATAAAGTGTACACCATTTCGGAATCTAAAATCGCTCTAAGCCCATACGACGACAAGCGATATATCGTACCCGATTCGATCGACACTCTGCCCTGGGGTCATTATAATATCCCATTATAAAAATAGAAATTGTATTTATTGTATAATATAAAATTATTTGAGAATGTATAAAAAAATTATTATTGTGTTTATTCTATTTATTGTGTAAAATATAAATGGTGGAATTAATGTATAAAAAATTGTTCACACATATATATGTATCATTGTGTTTATTGAACCAGGTATTATTATGCTACAATACATTCTTTTTATTTATCCAAGAATTGTGTGATTTATCAAACCCCAACCACTTGACGTACACCTTATCCCCCTTTCTACGCAACACTTTTTCCACTAGATACACATCAGGATCGGTGACGCGTTGCAGCTCGTGTTCATAGAATCCTCCGGCAATGGGTTTTCCACGAAAATCGAGGAGCAGATACGTTGCGGAATTAGTTGCTTGTACTTTGGCTATCTTAAACACCTCCGTTGTCCAATTCGGCGTATAGCCTTTATCGAATATGGTTTTGAATTTGCTCACGCGTACAAACTCGCCCAACTTGAATCTCCCTGGAGCAGCGATCTTTATGTTGCTGTACAGGGTGGCCAGCAGCTTGTCGGCGATCGCAGGGGTAACATCGCAAGGACGCATTCCGATGGTTCTATGTTTTCGTGCGTTATACTCTGCGAGTAGACTTGGTAACGCATCGGTCCATCTGTAGGTTCCATTGAGCGTAAACAGTTTCCACATATTGTTTTTCAAAGTTCGATTGAAACGTTCTACGACGGAGGCCTTCATCACAGAATACGTCGAATAATCATTAACGTTATGCTTTGCCAAGAGTTTCTGCACATCAGCGTTGTAAAATTCTTTTCCTTGATCGGTTTGCAAATTTTTCGGATATCGATCTCTAAATATCTTTGCAAACGCTTTAGTCACCTCAGCGCCACGTTTAGTCTTGAGCGGCAACGCCCATGCATACTTGCTCAACACATCGATGACGGTGAGTATGTAGTGGTGACCCTGGTTGAATCGTGAGTATGGACGCATTTCTACAATGTCAGCTTGCCACAGATCATCGTATCCATGCACTATGACACGCCTCCGCGGAAAATGTCTTCGAGCTGGAGCATGCAATTCCTCAACGAGTTGTAGCTTCTTGCGGCCGTGGTTTTCTTTACTCTTGGATTTCGATAATGGCTGCATGTTTGATCGCAGAGATGTGACACGAATGATGCGATAATTATCGGGCACGTTCATTAAGTGCTCCCAATCGGCCCAGGGGCAAGTTCATCCGCCTCGCATGATCCTCCTTCGCAGCGCTGCTGCGGGATAGAATTCGACGCCTGCGATACCTTTTGAACGCTGCTTTGCAGCGTCAGCATATCCCTTTGAAACGCGATCAGTTTCCTCTCTAATTCTTCCTGCCGCTCTCTCAAAAGTTTAATGTTCTTTTCCATGTATAGTTTATTGACGGCATCGGTGTCGGCCACCGGTTGAGCTACGCGTCTTATCTTGCGCGATTTTGCATCAAAGTCGGCACCAACCACGCAAAGAGCGTTATCTCGCATGTAATTTCGAAGCAAACCACTCCATTTGTAATAGTCCATTCTAGCTGCTCCACTCTTCTCGAGCGATACCCCAAATTTGTTGATCGGCATCTCGATGCATACAGTGCACATCATTGGCGTGCGGCTTAATTTATATAATGAGGCCTACCTCGCGTCAATCGATAGAATTTCGGGATCATGAGAGTTGTTACCCGCCTGACGTGACGCTTCCAGCAAACGCAATCGATCCACCAGCTCGTTGGGATCGTCCCAGTGTACGTAATCGATCTTGTTATCGTTTACCACCATGGCTCGTGGTGTCCTAAGACCTTTCCCTGCCTTATTGACTGATGCGCGTGGGATTAGCGGTGCAATTACATGTCTGTACTTGTATCCCTTGTTGCTCAATATGGGATTTTTAGCACCATGACCGCGTCTGTGGGCATTCGTCGCCAGCAGTATACTTTTGTATTTTTGTTTATCAGCATCGGTGTATATAGCATTATTGGGAATTCTATTGAAAATCAGTTCGTAAAGACCGGATGTTCCTCCGTATCTTACACCATCTATGATTATATTATCATCGTTGTCTATATCGAAAGCCTTATCCCCAAGCATCGTTCCTCTATTGCCAAAGTATACACCGTGCACATAGTCCATTGTTGTATCCTTATCACCACTTAGGATCGCGCTCATGTATTTTTGCCCCAGCGGACCGAAATGACTGCGAAACGTTTCTTGTCCCTCGGATGTTTGAAGTTGCTGTCTGATAGATGTTACAAACGACTCATTGGGACTAGTTTCGAAAACGTCGTCATCAATGGCTGAGAGCGATCGCACACTGGGAAATGTACTTATTGGTGTGGGAGGAACGGGAGACTCGTTTGATGTGACATTCCGTCGTTTATGCTTCGATTGAACTGGTGTTGAGGTTATGGGTGAATATTCCGGTGACATGTATCGTTTCCTCTTTGCCTTGCGCGATGTGTTCCCCTTCGGATGGATTTTTGTTTTAGGCGTTAATGTTTCATTCCCTTCAACGTCTGTGCTCATCAGTGGTGATGTATCATGATGCTCATGAGCTTCTGCCGCTGCAGTATTTTCCGCGATATGTTTTAGGGGTTCGACGATAGGTTTGAAGTATCTCTCCAACGCGACATCTTCCTCCATCTTGCCAGTCTTCAAAGCCTGATGTTTCCGGCGAATGGAATCGCTGGTTTTTGCAATTTCCTTCGCTATTCTCTCGCGATCCTTAATCTCCAGAGTATCGATATCAGTCATCATTTTGTTGCAGACGTTGCTTTCCCACCGACGTGTTGACGACAATTGACCGTCTCACGGTATGGCAAACTCGTTAAATCCCTTTCTATAACGTCCATTGGACATCGCGCTATCCTTGTCTATTACTATGAAACCATACTCCCGTTGCCAACAATTACGACACAAAGCACAGAAATCCTCGTAAGACATGTCAGTGTTTACGTGATCGTTGTACACATGTTTCAAGTTGGTACCATCCTGCTTAAACAGAATCAACAGATTGGCATTGTCGCGGATAAGATGTTTGGGTATCTTTGCATACGTCTGACAGAGATAGAAGCAGTCAACGTTCGAGTGGCGCCCCATTGCAAAGTATTCCCTTATCGTATCTTGCTTGTCGCATGCCACGTCATCAAAGATGAAAATAGAATTCGGAAGCGATTCGCACGGTGGGATGACGTCACTGTTATTCGAAAACGTAAAGTAGCCAATTTCATCTATCGGAGTCAATAAATTCTCCAAATACTGATATTTCGGCAGTTGCAACGACTTGGAGTACACGTACACATTCTCGAAGCGGACGCCGTGAGGACTTTCCAACAAGCTCACCAGCACGTTGGTCTTTCCACAATTTGATGGGCCACAAATGACGCAGCGTATAATGTTTGGTAGCATGCTACCATGTCTGCGACTTGTTTTCGAAGACATCATTTGCGATTTATCGTCAAAATTTGTCACGCGTATCGTTACAGGTTGTCGCACGAATCGCATCCTCTCCGCGAACTGTGAAAAATGATTTTGATACGTCGAAGCGGAGACGCGTCCTATTTATAGGTCCGCGCCGAAGCAAAACAGCTCAGTATTGTAGGTGCAGATTACTATATATGTGTATATTTTTTACAAAATCCTTATGGAAAAAGGAGAAATATTTATACACACCATTGATTTCTTAAATAAATTAGCTACATATCTTTTACATTCACACACACTATATTATTCAGTGTTTGAAGTTGAAAGTTTCTCCTGTATATTAGGTTACGCTTTGTGTAGACAATGTCAGGTCAATTGATGTATATATAAACTATGGGACTATTCCCGTTAATAATAATAACAACAACGACGGCGACAACGCCAACGCCAACAATAACAATAATAATAATAATAGTACCGAATGTAAATTAAACTACATGTATATTGAGTAATTGTTAGTATATTGATAATTTTCAAAACCCATGGCTGTTTTCAAAACGCATGGCTTATTTGTTAGCACATTTCGTGTCGCATCTCTCACCTACGAAAAGTATGCTTAACCGGGAGAGAAAATTTTTGTATCTCTGTTTGAAATAAGATTAGAAAAATTGTTATGGCTGAAAAAGTACTTATTATTTCGGTATGGAATTTAATATATCTCCCTTTTGAGCTACACGAAAGAATCGAGCTACCCGAAAAAATTGAGCCACCCGAAAGAATCGAGCTACCCGGAACATTCGGGTTATTCGGATCCGTTCGAGTCCCGGCTCGGATCCAAAAATCGGGCCCCGCTCGGTTCGCATTTCATGCTACCCGTATATTTCGAGTACTCGAACAGCTCTAGTCTGTACAGACATGTGGCGGCCTCGCCACCACGCCACCAGAGCGTGCTATCTGCGCCACTGCAACGGGCTCAGCGAAAGCAGGCCTTGAAGTCGTGTGAAATAATCAGCGCGGAAGCGCGATCGTCATTGGTAAAAGGCACTATCTTCCGATACACGCTCGTACCCACGCATTCAAAAAACTGCGTACCCACGCGATCATAAACTACGTACTGTGCGATCATAAAACTGTACTCTGTACTTTCTTCCTGGTAGGGAATAAATCATACACCTTGTTCCTTGTTTCCCAAGTGTTTTATTTTTATACATTCGGGCAATCCTTCATATCGCGTCCCGCAAAACCGCGTTTCCTACTGATCCGAATATTAGTGACCCCGACGTGATCGCGAAATGTGACCGCTACAATGTAATCGCAGTAGTGTGATCGCAAATCGTGACTGCTGTAGCGTAATCGCAAAACGTAAGCGCTATTGTGACTGTGAACCGTGATCGCGAAAAACGTGGTCGCGATCCTGACCGAAAACTTTTTTCCCGAAAAAAGTGCGTCCTAGTGCATAATGCATTTCCCCCTCCAGGGTCGACCACCTTGAGCGTGGTGAGGGGGCTCTGGGAAAGCGGCTATGTCCGCCTACGGGCGATGTGCACGGAACTTAGTTCCGAGCATATCGGCCGCTGGGGGATGCTGCTTACCTGGCTAAGGGTTGGCCATCACGATGATCCGGGACCCAGCGGCGGTACCTGAAACAAAAAGGGGCGTCCTGACACAAAGAATCCGAGCTCAATAACCGCGTCGATACTTACCTGATGGTGAGTCCTGTTCTTGCGTGGTGTCAGGAGGTCTGACGGGGAAACCTGTAAGAGAAGTAGAGTATTAGTGAGATCTTTGGCGAATGGATATGCCCCTCGGGTGGTTCCCCCCCCCCCCCATCGCTGTTGCGATGGGACGGGTGGGGCCCTCCGGAGGGGACTCGAGACTCGATATTTGGATAGTAGGGTAAGGAGATCGCCGCTGGGGACCGGACAGGACCTAGCGACCGCTCGGGGGTCCCTTCGGAATTTGTTCGGTGGTAGGTTGCGGCCACTACATCTGGGTCGGAGTCGGGAGAAATCCGCTGGGCGGAGGGGCCGTCGCCCTTAAGACATTTATGGATCATGTCAAATAGTAGCCGGGCCTCGGATGTTAAACCGGCGAAATCTGGGATGAAGCCAGACCCCACTAGCGTTGTCGGCAGCGAAATGGGTAAGAATAAGTCCGATGACACCGTGTCGATGCGGCGGGCCGGTGTCACCGGGGCGGGCGCTACTGCGCCATTGCACGCCCTGGAAGAAACGACAGCTGCAGGACCTGGCGATTCGTTTATGGACCACGACTTTGGAGAAGTTTGGCTCGACGCAAGGAGTGTGAAGGATTGTAGCCTCCCTACGCCCAAACCCACTCCGGAGCCTAGAGGTGGAACCATCGGGGATTTCTTTCAGCGCCAACTAGCGCGACAGGGTGGTACCGTGCTGGACGGCCCCACTACGGTTGACCTGACCGAAGGTGAGCCTAGTCCCGATATACCCACACCATCGAGGGGTGGGGTTAAAACGGGTTGGTCCGTTAAGCGTACTCCTCCAGAAGGGAAATTGGAGGAAAAACCCCCGCCGGGTACGTTTAAGGGAAGGACAATTGCGAGGAAAGAGGAAGGCCGGGGAATTCCTCGCCCCTGCACCAAAGCAGGGGAATGAAACAGAGAAGCCTAGGCTGGGAACACAGAATTTGAATCCCAGAGAATCTAGGAGTAGGATTAAAGCCCCGGTGGTCCCCCTGGTGAGACTCCCGGACGAGGTAAATATCCTAGACAAAATTAGGGCTAGGTCGGCGACTCGGGTAAAGGACGCCCCGCGAAGGCATAGGGACGGGCTGCTGTCGGATTTTGCTATCCCGCGGATCCCGAAACTTAGATCGGAGGCCCTGAGTAGTATAGTAAGGCCGATTCCAACCCAGGTCCTCTGAGGGGAGCGCGGGGGCGGGGGGAAGTGAGGGCGCGCGGGGGAGCGCGGCAGAGGGAAACATTGGCGCGGGGCCTGCGGTGAGAGGAAAACCGATTGCGCGCGCACGAGCCGCGGAGTGGGGGAAGCCGCGATGATGGAGGGGATCACTCCAGGCCGAGCCGCCGCGTAGACCGGACCCACCGCCGAAAACTTTTAGACCTAACCGGAGGGAGTGAATGACCCCCGAGAACTTTTTTAAACCCCGATCCACCACCGGAAATTTTTTCCGAGCGAGAGAATGACCTTGGCCCACCCCCAAATATTTTTCCAAACCATTATGTGACATGCGGCGCGAAGAACGAAATAGATTTATGCAGTGTCTATAAATCTTAGAATTAGGAGGCGAGGAGGAAGATGAGTAAATAAAATGGAGACAGAATATACGTTTAAGAAATTTATTTAAAAAGAATATAATTTAACATTTTTTCTTCCTACGAGCTTCAACTAGAATATCACTGATGGCGCATGCTACCAGTTCGCAATCTACAAGATACTCCTCGTCGTAGTATTTGCTATCGCGTATTATTTTAGCAGCACGACGAGCATCTAATGTTTCGCAGGCAACATCGCTCTGCCGTAGCACGTTAACAAAAGTTTCAAATTTTTCACTCGCATCTTCTGCAGTTTGATACAGCCGCGGATACAAATACTCTATACATGGCCGAAGACTAAATAAAAATATTGCTGTATCCAGTGTGAAATACACTGTATCATCACCATGTGTCATCTTTATAATTGGGGAATCAGAGATCCGAAAAAAGTCCAACGATAAATCATCAAACTGCATCGAAGATAATCCAGGTAATCGTGCACATTCTTCGATGTTATCATAGTTGTCGAATAGTAGACCCCATGTATGCCATGATAATATGAGATGATTTCCATGATTGTCGCCGAGAAGAACTTCTACATCGGCCGTACGGCCTACGTCGATTCCAATTTCCAAATATTTGGTACCCATGGTTGTTAATGCGTATCTTCTGACCATGATACGTGACGTTTGGCGCGGGCTAAGAGAACAATCAAAGCTATGAAAGTACTCGCTCGTATTAGGAACAAACATAAATATTTTGAGAAGATGTGAAAATTACACCGTACCGGTCACGATATATATTCTCCCCACATGGAGCTACACCGTCATCTCGCACGATCGGAACGAAACAATCCTCACACCCAGCGAGTATTTCATCAATGGTATACATTTTTTCAGAGCACTATTTGTTCCGTCGAAAGTCACTGATGCTACTGAGCGATTGATTGAATAGCGTCCGGGAACTGGTTTAAATAGAGGTTGCTTCCCCCCCCCACCACCACCGCATCTTATTCTAAAGCTACCAATTTTTTAAAATGATTTTCAATCTTAACACCGCAATGTATCGCGCGATCGTGTGTAATATGAGTCCTCCCCGAGCATCTCCATACGATGATATCATTTTCACAGTGTGAAGAACGAAATAAACGCTGAATCTTAGAATTAGATGGCGAGGAGGAAGACGGATAAGTAAATGGAGAAAAAATATACGTTTAAGAAATTTTTATTTAAAATTAAAAGAATATAATTTTAACATTTTTTCCCACGAGCATCAGCTAGAATATCATTGATGGCGCATGCTGCCAGTTCGCAATCTACATGATAATCCTCACAGTAATGTTCACTATCACATATGATTTTAGCAGCACGACGCGCATCTAATGTTTCACAAGCAACATCGCTCTGCCGTAGCACGTTAACAAAAGTTTTAAATTTCGCCTCCACATCTCTGCTAATTCGATGCAGCCGTGGATACACATAGTCTATACATGATTCAAGATTTAATAAAAATGATACTGTATCCGGTTTGAAATACAGCGGCTTATTATGTAGCATCATCCTTACAATTGGAGAATTATAGATATCACAAAAATCTATCGTTAATTGATCCATCTGCATCGAAGGTGATCCAGGTAATCGTGAACGTTCTTCGATAGCATCACGATTGTTGCATAGTAGACCCCATGTATTATATGGTAACGTGAGATACATCCCACGATTGTCGCCGAGAATAATTTCTACATCGATCGTAGGTCGTACTCTGATTCCAATTTCCAAATATTTGCTGCCCATAGATGTTAATGCGTATCTTCTGACCATGATCCGCGATGTTCGGCGCGGGCTAAGAGAACAATCAAAGCTATGAAAGTGCTGGAATAAACATAAAAAAATTTGAGAAGATGAGAAAAATTAAGCCTTACCAAGCAACTGTATCCTCCCCGCATTGAGCTATGCTATCATCTTGCACGATCGGAACGTAATAATTCATGTGTCCGGCGTTTCCTTCGGCACTGGTACTACACATTTTTTCAGAGCACAAATTGTTTCGTCGAAAGTCACTGAGGCTACTGAGCGATTGATTGAATGGCGTTCGGGAGACTGGCTTAAATAGAGGTACAATTGCTTCCCCCACCACAGCATTTTATTTTAAAGCATCCGATTTTTCCATAATGTATTTCAATCTTAACGTCGCAGCATAGCGAAAGATCGTATGTAACTTGAGCCCCAATCCTCAAGGATAAAAGTCTCAACACATGCTGAATGTAATATAATACTTTTGCGCGCCATATGTGTGAATCATAGAAAGAATTTTGCTGTATCAGCAGAAACTGCATAGAACCATGTTGGGTTGGATCGTCAAAAGAGTAAGACAGAGATCGCAAATCATGACACCAGTCATAAAAGCGCGCTCCAAACTGCACAAAACTTCAAATCGTTGCAACGTGTTGCGAGGAAAAGACATTACATTTACATTCCATTTACGACCATGGGAGAATTCGTGCAAGTGTTGGATCAATCTGCGCGATTGATTTCGCGGGAAGAATACCTCGCGTGGGAAGAACGGTGCAACGAGTGCATCGAATCGTTGGAAGAACAGAGCCGAGTGAAACGTCCTCGATTATCGATCGGTGTTCGGCAATCGTTGGTTGCTCGAATCGCGCAGCTCGAAGGACTAAAATATTCGTTGCGCGGCCGTTTTGTGCATGATGGTGCAGGACATTCGAGCACAGGACTTTTGTGGCGCGAAATAGACGCTGCGTTCGATAGTCGCGTATTAACCGGTGCCGTGCTAAATTCGAACTATATCGAACCGCGCAACTTCCTCCAGGATGCAGGAACCATTGTGTTGGAACATGTGCGGGGTGCTTTGAGGAAACAGCGGAACCTCAAAGTGAACACAGTGTTCAACGGCGAATTTGTGGCGGGCGATAAACGTGCAAGTAAGAGCATCAACACCCGGAACTGCGAACTCTTCCGCACATCCGATCTACAGGAGTGGTACCAACGATGCGTCATCGAACCCACCCTGGCATCGTTGGAAGAGTTCCAGGAACGCGACAGCGGATGGGCATTGATGAGAATCCTCAACCTGACCATCAATGTCAACAAGTACAATCCGCTGCGCGCAGGGTGCCACTTCAAGTTGCCACAGGATTTATTGTTGAAGAATGCAACGATCAATGTGCAATCCCCGGACAATGCATGTTTCGCATGGGCAGTGGTCGCCGCTCTCCATCCTGCGGAAAGACATCCCGATCGTCCAAGTTCATACCCGCACTATACGTCTGTGCTAAATCTCCAGGGCATTGAGTTCCCAATGTCCCTGAGGCAAATTGGAAAATTTGAGCGGTTGAATGAAATCTCCATCAACATCTACACCTTCGAGACGAAGAAAGGGTCGACAGTATTTCCGTTGCGCCTCACTAGCCAAAAAAGGGATCGACACGTCAACCTGCTCTACACACCGAATCAAGAGCACGGCGATGTAGGACACTTTGTGTGGATCAAGAATTTGTCCCGGCTGGTAGGCATGCAGCTGAGCAGGCACCAAAAAAAGAAATTCATCTGCGATCGGTATGTATATAAAATGATGAAATGTCTCGCGAAACAAATTAAATAAAAAAAATTTTGGGTTTACAGATGCATGCACTATTTCGGATCTGCCGCGAAGTTGGAGCTTCATTCGCTGGACTGTGGCAAGATGAATGACTGCGCCATCCTGCTGTCCAGCGAAGGCAAAAATCTCCTCAACTTCGACAACCATTGCAGGAAGGAGCGACTCCCCTTCGTGATGTATGCAGATCTGGAGTGCATCATCGCAAAAACGGAGGACAGTCACCGAATGGGTGATAAATTATGCGCGTATCAGTACCATAAAGTAGACAGTATTGCCTATTATATGCATTGTTCGTACGATACATCGCTGTCGACGTATCGATGTCGCCGCGACGCAGATTGCGTTTCATGGTTCGTAGACGAATTGAAAAATTTCGCGAATTTTGTCAAACCCATTCTGACCAGTAATGTTCCAATGCTGGATTTAACTCCCGAACAGTTGTCGACATTTCACAATGCAACACACTGTCATATTTGCGAAAAACCATTCGAGGCTAGCGATGTACGAGTCCACGATCATTGCCATCTGTCCGGACGGTTTAGAGGCCCAGCACATACGGAGTGCAATTTAAATTATAAAAACGCGTTTTACATCCCCATAGTTTTCCACAATTTATCCGGCTATGATTCACATTTCATTATCGAGGAAATAGCTATCGCTTTCGAAGGTCACGTTGACGTATTACCCATAACTAAAGAAAAGTATATTTCTTTCACAAAAAATGCCGAAGATACGGCTGATTCAGACTCGCGAAATTGTATTAAATTGCGGTTCATCGATTCATACAAATTTCTCAACGCCAGTCTCGACAAATTAGCATCCTTTCTTAGCACAGATAAATTAAAAATTTTACAATCACAATTTGAAACATTATCCACCGAGGATTTCAATTTATTGACACGAAAGGGTGTTTTTCCGTACGAATACCTTGATTGCGAGGACAAGCTGCAGGACCCATGCTTACCGCCGCGCGAGTCATTCTACAGTTCGTTAACGGGTGAGACTGTATCCGAGAGCGATTACGCGCACGCCGAGACTGTCTGGCAGCGTTTCGAGATTAGAACCTTGGGCGAATACAGCGACTTGTATTTGAAAACAGATGTCTTGTTATTGGCAGATATTTTTGAAAATTTTCGCGAAAGTTGTATCAAGAGTTACGGATTAGATTCAGCACATTATTATACTCTACCTGGTTTCACATGGGATGCAATGCTAAAACATACTAAAATTACATTCGAATTGCTCACAGACATCGATATGGTTATGTTTATCGAACGCGGTATACGTGGGGGTTTAAGCCAATGTTCCGGAAGATACGCACATGCCAATAACAAGTACATGTCATCTTACGACGCATCGGAAAAGTCATCGTACTTGATGTACTTTGACGTGAACAATTTGTATGGATGGGCAATGTGTCAGCCCCTGCCATACGCTAAATTTCAATGGGTCGAAGATGTTGCGAATTTTGACGTGTCTTCAATCCCGATCGATTCACCTACGGGATACATTCTTGAGGTAGATCTGGAATATCCGCAACGTCTGCACGACGCTCATGCCGATCTACCGTTCTGCCCGACGCGTGCCAAACCACCTGGTTGCAAGCAGGACAAATTACTCGCGACGGTATACGATAAGCAGCGTTACGTTATTCATTATCGCAACCTGCAACAGTGCACGCGACACGGTCTTCGTATTACAAAGATACACCGCGTGCTTCAATTCGCTCAATCTCCCTGGCTCCGCGATTATATCGAACTCAATACACGGTTTAGAACAAGCGCGACAAACGACTTTGAAAAAAATTTGTACAAATTGATGAACAACGCGGTATTTGGTAAAACTATGGAAAATGTACGAAATCACGTGGATGTAAAACTTTTGACACATTGGGAAGGGCGATATGGTGCGGAGGCAATGATTGCGAAACCGAATTTCCACAGCAGAAGTGTTTTTTCGGAAAATTTAATAGCTGTTGAATTGCGAAAACTCGAGGTGAAATTCAACAAGCCGATATATGTGGGTATGTGCATTCTGGACATATCAAAAATTTGTTTGTACGAATTTCACCACGAGTACATGTCGCCCAAGCATGGAAAAAATTGTAAAATTCTATATACCGACACAGATAGTCTCATTTATCACATTCAATGCGATGATATCTACGAGTCCATGAAACACAATATCGATAGATTCGACACGAGCGATTATCCTACAGACAATCCATATAATATGCCGCGCGTAAATAAGAAGGTTCCGGGGCTGATGAAGGATGAAAATAACGGTGCGATAATGACCGAATTCGTAGGTCTTAGAGCGAAAATGTATGCACTTCGCGTAGACGGCAAAAAAGATACGAAAAAGGCGAAAGGCGTCAAGACCAACGTCATAGCCAGAACGATAACTTTCGACGACTACGCGCAATGTTTGCATAGGGAGATCGAAATGATTCGCAGACAATCATGCATACGGTCTAAATTGCATAAAGTGTACACCATTTCGGAATCTAAAATCGCTCTAAGCCCACACGATGACAAGCGGCATATCGTACCCAATTCGATCGACACTCTGCCCTGGGGTCATTATAATATCCCATTGTAAAATAGAAATTGTATTTATTGTATAATATAAAATTATTTGAGAATGTATAATATAAAATTATTATTGTGTTTATTCTATTTATTGTGTAAAATATAAATGGTGGAATTAATGTATAAAAAAATTGTTCACGCATATATATGTATCATTGTATTTATTGAACCATGTATTATTATGCTACAATACATTATTTTTATTTATCCAAGAATTGTGTGATTTATCAAATCCCAACCACTTGACGTACACCTTATCCCCCTTCCTACGTAAGACTTTTTCCACTAGATACACATCAGGATCGGTGACGCGTTGCAGCTCGTGTTCATAGAATCCTCCGGCAACAGGTTTTCCACAGGAATCGACCAGCAGATACGTTGCAGGATTAGTTGCTTGTACTTTGGCTATCTTGAACACCTCCGTTGTCCAATTCGGCGTATAGCCTTTATCGAATATGGTTTTAAATTTGCTCACGCGCACAAACTCGCCCAACTTGAATCTCGCTGGAGCAGCGATCTTTATGTTGCTGTATACGCTGGCTAGCAGCTTATCGGCGATCGCAGGGGTAACATCGCAAGGACGCATTCCGATGGTTCTATGTTTTCGTGCGTTATACTCTGCAAGTAGACTTGGTAGAGCATCGGTCCATCTATAGGTTCCATTGAGCGTAAACAGTTTCCACATATTGTTTTTCAAAGTTCGATTGAAACGTTCTACGACGGAGGCCTTCATCACAGAATACGTCGAATAATGATTAACGTTATGCTTTGCCAAGAGTTTCTGCACATCAGCGTTGTAAAATTCTTTTCCTTGATCGGTTTGCAAATTTTTCGGATATCGATCTCTAAATATCTTTGCAAACGCTTTAGTCACCTCAGCGCCACTTTTAGTCTTGAGCGGCAACGCCCATGCATACTTGCTCAACACATCGATGACGGTGAGTATGTAGTGGTGTCCCTGGTTGTATCGTGAGTATGGACGCATTTCTACAATGTCAGCTTGCCACAGATCATCGTATCCATGCACTATGACACGCCTCCGCGGAAAATGTCTTCGAGCTGGAGCATGCAATTCCTCAACGAGTTGTAGCTTCTTGCGGCCGTGGTTTTCTTTACTCTTGGATTTCGATAATGGCTGCATGTTTGATCGCAGAGATGTGACACGAATGATGCGATAATTATCGGGCACGTTCATTAAGTGCTCCCAATCGGTCCAGGGGCAAGTTCATCCGCCTCGCATGATTCTCCTTCGCAGCGCTGCTGCGGGATAGAATTCGACGCCTGCGATATCTTTTGAACGCTGTTTTGCAGCGTCAGCATATCTCTTTGAAACGCGATCAGTTTCCTCTCTAATTCTTCCTGCCGCTCTCTCAAAAGTTTAATGTTCTTTTCCATGTATAGTTTATTGACGGCATCGGTGTCAGCCACCGGTTGAGCTACGCGTCGTATCTTGCATGATTTTGCATCAAAGTCGGCACCAACCACGCAAAGAGCGTTATCTCGCATGTAATTTCGAAGCAAACCACTCCATTTGTAATAGTCCATTCTAGCTGCTCCACTCTTCTCGAGCGATACCCCAAATTTGTTGATCGGCATCTCGATGCATACAGTGCACATCATTGGCGTGCGGCTTAATTTATATAATGAGGCCTACCTCGCGTAGTTCCTCGACAATCGATAGAATTTCGGGATCATGAGAGTTGTTACCCGCCTGACGTGACGCTTCCAACAAACGCAATCGATCCACCAGCTCGTTGGAATCGTCCCAGTGTACGTAATCGATCTTGTTATCGTTTACCACCATGGCTCGTGGTGTCCTAAGACCTTTCCCTGCTTTATTGACTGATGTGCGTGGGATTAGCGGTGCAATTACATGTCGGTACTTGTATCCCTTGTTGCTCAATATGGGATTTTTAGCACCATGACCGCGTCTGTGGGCATTCGTCGTCAGCAGTATACTTTTGTATTTTTGTTTATCAGCATCGGTGTATATAGCATCATTGGGAATTCTCTTGAAAATCAGTTCGTAAAGACCGGATGTTCCTCCGTATCTTACACCATCTATGATTATATTATCATCCTTGTCTATATCGAAAGCCTTATCCCCAAGCATCGTTCCACTATTGCCAAAGTATACACCGTACACATAGTCCATTGTTGTATCCTTATCACCACTTAGGATCGCGCTCATGTATTTTTGCCCCAGCGGACCGAAATGACTGCGAAACGTTTCTTGTCCCTCGGATGTTTGAAGTTGCTGTCTGATACATGTTACAAACGACTCATTGGGACTAGTTTCAAAAACGTCGTCATCAATGGTTGCGAGCGATTGTACACTGGGAAATGTACTTATTGGTGTGTGAGGAACGGGAGACTCGTTTGATGTAGCATTCCGTCGTTTATGCTTCGATTGAACTGGTGTTGAGGTTATGGGTGAATATTCAGACGACATGTGCCGTTTCCTCTTTGTCTTGCGCGATGTGTTCCCTTTCGGATGGATTTTTTTAGGCGTTAATGTTTCATTCCCTTCAACGTCTATGCTCATCGGTGGTGATGTGCTAGCTTCTGTCGCTGAGGTATTTTCCACAATATGTTTTAAGGGTTCGACGATAGGTTTGAAGTATCTCTCCAACGCGACATCTTCCTCCATCTTGCCTGTCTTCAAAG
The DNA here is from genome assembly GCA_963855975.1 of Andrena chrysosceles. Classification (NCBI taxonomy): domain Eukaryota; kingdom Metazoa; phylum Arthropoda; class Insecta; order Hymenoptera; family Andrenidae; genus Andrena; species Andrena chrysosceles. The sequence continues at coordinate 36,259,266 of OY979766.1, read as the reverse complement.
CCTGATATTTCTTGCGAATGGATTCGCTAGTTTTTGCAATTTCCTTCGCTATTCTCTCGCGATCCTTAATCTCCAGAGTATCGATATCAATCATCGTTGTACCGCTGACGTTGCTTTCCCACCGACGTGTTGACGACAATTGACCGTCTCACGGTACGGCAAACTCGTTAAATCCCTTTCTGTAACGTCCATTGGACATCGCGCTATCCTTGTCTATTACCACGAAACCATACTCCCGTTGCCAACAATTACGACACAAAGCGCAGAAATCCTCGTAAGACATGTCAGTGTTTACGTGATCGTTGTACACATGTTTCAAGTTGGTACCATCCTGCTTAAACAGAATCAACAGATTGGCATTGTCGCGGATAAGATGTTTGGGTATCTTTGCATACGTCTGACAGAGATAGAAGCAGTCAACGTTCGAGTGGCGCCCCATTGCAAAGTATTCCCTTATCGTATCTTGCTTGTCGCATGCCACGTCATCAAAGATGAAAATAGAATTCGGAAGCGATTCGCACGGTGGGATGACGTCACTGTTATTCGAAAACGTAAAGTAGCCAATTTCATCTATCGGAGTCAATAAATTCTCCAAATACTGATATTTCGGCTGTTGCAACGACTTGGAGTACACGTACACGTTCTCGAAGCGGACGCCGTGAGGACTTTCCAACAAGCTCACCAACACGTTTGTCTTTCCGCAATTTGATGGGCCACAAACGAGGCAGCGTATAGTGTTTGGTAGCATGCTACCATGTCTGCGTCTGGTTTTCGAAGACATAACTCGTGATTTATCGTCAAAATTTGTCACGCGTATCGTTACAGGTTGTCGCACGAATCGCATCCTCTCCGCAAACTGTGAAAAATGATTTTGATACGTCGAAGCGCCCTATTTATAGGTCCGCATCGACTCAAAACAGCTCAGTATCCAAAATGCTTCTGATCCTGTCGGATAATTGTGATATTCGAGACCTAACCTCTGAACAGTTGAAATATATACCAAAGATTATTCTACTCCGAGAGTTTGGGAGACACATTGATCAGTTGTGGGACAGACTCCCCGAGCACATAAAAGCCGATTCTGAGGTTCGGCAGTATCGTCGGTGTCTGGAGCATTATAATCGTCCTTGGCAGCGAACACATATCGACGGTCCAGCACCATTGATTAAAAACTGTAGCGAATGTCGCCGACGAGAGTAAAGAAAGGCTGTGGTTTGTTAAATCGAGCGATAAACGCGCTACCTATCGAATTACATATTCCGGGATACCAGTTTTGCGGTCCAGGAACACATCTGGCAAAACGATTGGCTAGAGGGGATCAAGGCATCAATCCGTTGGACGCGGCGTGTCGCGAACACGATATTGCATATTCGCGCAGCAACGACCTCGGCGAAAGGCACGCGGCAGATAAAGTTCTCGCTGACAAAGCGCGAAAACGCATCGTTGCGCGAGACTCGACTCTGGGTGAAAGAGGTGCTGCTACAGCTGTTTGGGCAGCTATGAAAGCCAAGACGAAAATCGGAATGGGGATGAAAACAAAACCCCGCAAAAGTACTCCAAAGAGAGCGCCGAAAAAGCGGATTCTTCCGGTGGCAAAACGGGGTGGTATATTACCACTTCTCCCGCTGCTAGGTGTTCTCGGATCATTAGCTGGTGGAGCGGCGGGAATCGCCAAGGCGGTAAACGATAATAAGGCGGCGCAACATCAGCTGCAGGAAATGCAACGTCATAATCGCTCCATGGAAGGCCGCGGAATTTATCTCGCACCATACAAGCGTGGACAGGGAATATCGAAACGAAAAAAAAAAACGTCGAAAAGAAAATAAAAATGCCCGCGGGTGTAACTACTGATGCACAATTGGAGGAGTTGGCAAAACGTATGCGTATTCCATTCTTTAGAGGTGTTTTTATGCGAAACGCGCTACCAGTCGGAGGAGTACGTCGAAACGAGAGCGGTATTGTAAATTTGGACAATGTCGAGGGGTCGGGGACTCATTGGGTGGCATATGCGAAGAGAGGGTGTCGAGCTATATATTTCGACAGCTTTGGAAATCTTCGACCGCCCAAGGAATTGGTAAAATATCTGGATAAGGATGCTGTGAAAATTGAATACAATCGAACGTCTTATCAAAAGTACAATCAGAGCAATTGTGGACAACTATGTCTACGCTTTCTACAAACGATCGGTACCAAATTTAAGGATTGACTTCCCGCCACTCTGATTCAGTACTAATCGAGCCGTACAGTTCGGAATATGTCGTTAACATTCACTCTAACCGGCAAGAGTAGCACCCTCGCGGTGAGCTACTTTCCACCCATAGATTTGAGTGACGATGATTACGAGCTTGGTCTAACAACCTTTGAAACTTATCACACCATACCAAACATCGACTCGAGCAATGATAAATTCTACTTCACCGTAAACTATGACATCAGCAACAGCGTCGACACCACTCCTGAATACATTACGATTCCCCATGGCTCCTACGAACTAGACGCCATTGCCAAGTATTTGAAGCAGCGATTACTCGAACGATATCCTCAAAATCTCGACGGTACCGATGGTGGTGACAACGATGCGTATCCAATAGTGTTGCGTCCCAACAACAACACCATGAAAAGCGAACTGTACTGTTGGTTCACCGTAGATTTTACAAAGCCTAATAACATTGGATCGCTATTGGGATTCTGGACGAATCGGGTATTAGAACCAGGACGGTAGCACGAATCGGACGATCCAATTAATATCATGAACGTGAACATTGTTCGTATAGAATGTAGCGTGACCGCTGGTGCGTACAACAGTGGGAGGCGTGTCCATACGATACATGAATTTTCTCCGAGAGTTCCACCAGGATATAAGATATCGGAAACGCCCGCGCAGATCATTTACCTTCCAATCACCGCACGGATCATTACGGATCTAACGATACGCGTTGTGGATCAAAACGGACGGTTGCTCGATTTTCGAGGTGAAGAGATTACCATCAGATTGCACGTACGACGGCGACGACGATAATACATGTAGTGCGAACGAAAGAGATGCTTGTATTGAACGACTCTAGAAACCCGTTTCTTCCAAGTGAAATTGTTTACAACTGCAACAACAACTGCAACAGCTCCGATCACGCTAAAAAGAAGAGGCTCAGTGCTGCGAACATTGCATTTTTGAAATCATTGGGATTCATTGTGCGCATTTAGGTTGAAAATGGTTGACAGTCTAAGTATTGGAGGGAAGCCGACGTTTGATGATCGCATCGTCAAGCTTCAGACTCACACATACAACCCATACGTCAACACAACGTTTGGATACAGCGATGAGATAAGAATACCGATACAACAGCAGGATTTATACACATTGCCGTGTGAAAGTTTTCTCTATGTGGAGGGGAAATTGAAGATAAATAAGCCAAAAGATGCATTAACGGTGACGTTGGGAAATAATTGCATGGCGTTCTTATTCGATGAGATTCGATACGAGCTGAATGGCGTGGAGATTGATCGCAGCAGAAACGTTGGAATAACTAGCACGCTTAAAAACTATGTATCGCTGACATCTGGCGAAGACAAAAATATGGAGAATGTTGGATGGGGGTTGAAACGGCGGGATGGGCCAATAGTGAAAAGTCATTTCAATTTTTGCATCCCACTCAAATATTTGCTGGGATTTTGTGAGGACTACAAACGCATGATTATTAATGCGCGTCACGAATTGATTTTAATACGATCGCGCAACGACAACAATGCTCTGATAGGATCGCCGATGTTGGAACCAGAAATTGAATTGGTTAAGCTACAATGGCGGATGCCCCATGTGACGTTAAATGACGTTAATAAGCTATCGTTGCTACATACTTTGGAACGTGGACAAAACCTGAGCATTTGTTTTCAATCGTGGGATCTGTACGAGTATCCTCTCTTACAGAGCACGACCAAGCATTCGTGGGCCGTGAAGGCATCTGCACAGCTGGAGAAGCCGCGATGCGTGATCCTTGCTCTACAGACTGGTCGAAGAAATGTGATGAGTGAAGACGTTACTATGTTCAACAACTGCAAATTGGCTAATGTAAAACTCTCCTGTATGAAATTCGCAAAAAAATTTCATCGTGAAAATCGAGATGTTTTACGAGAAAGACTGCATTCTCTCATCTGTCTTGGAAGCGAGTGGACCTCCAAATTGTATCGATAATGGTTGTACCAACGTTCGTTGACATGCAAGGGTTCATCGTTGATGGAAGATTTGTCGTCAAGGAAGTGGCTGTCCTACGAATGGGAACAATTCTCTCGCACTATATTTTTGGGAGTTCGATGCCGCATTATCTTCTTTCGAAATCTGACAAATCAAGCATCCGCTGGTTAACGGCGAAACATCATGGGTTACGCTGGGACGATGGAGAAGTTCCATACAGTATGGCTAAACGGCTAATTTCGAAAGCTGTAGCTGATGCGATCGATGAAGAAGAGGATGACACGTGCCATGTCGTATATGTTAAAGGGCTGCAGAAACGCGACTGGCTTGCGGATTTCCTCGATGAAAGTACGAGAGCAGACGCGGTCATCGAGACGCTGGACATTGACTACGAGGATATCAAATCTCTAAATAAGCTAAATGTAGTTAATACTCTGCGATGTGGCAGACACGCGAAACACTGTGCCATGCAAAATGTATTTAAAATATTCAACTGGTGGTCTAAACACCAGGGAAATTCATAAATAAAATATAATCAATTTTTTAATGCGTATAATTTTCTTCACCCTCACTCAACCCAACCTCATGCGTTTGATGTCCGCTAGATTAAGACGATACTTATGCAGAAGTCGTTCGATACACGTTCGATACCCGATCAAAGCCGTTCGATGCACGATCAAAGTGGTATGATAGACGTTCAATATCCGATCAAAACCGTTCAATACCCGTTCAATGCACGTTCGAAGCCGTTCAATATCCGTTTGATATATGTTCAAAAACATTCAATACCCGTTCGATACGTATTCAAAGTGATGTGGTCTTGTCGCATGATGTGTCTAAAGAAGAAGGGAAAAAGATGGGAATAAGGAGAGGATGGTCTACGAAGAAGAAATGTGCAGTTTGTGAAAATGAATGCGGAGAACAACAGCATTGTACTTTTGCAAAGCTATGCACTTCTCGATTTCATGATAGGAGGGGGTTTTTACATGTGAGAGCTAGGAGATGCAGCGAGACCAGTCGTCTGTTAATTGTGGAAGGCGAACAGTCTGATTTCTGTGAAAAGTTTTTGTGTAACACTTTTTTCATTTTAAGTGAAATTGCTTTGAAGACGATTGCTTTCCAAGGATATCGTCAGTCGTTCAACGCATAGAAAATACAATCGAATAATACCGTGAGTTTCCATTATCATATTTTTTCTTTTAGCGAATCGCTATGTCAGTAACTTTGAGAATTATAAGAAAAAAAATCGGTTTCAGATTATGTCATTGCCCATAAATTTGGAACGTCCAGCTACCGCTACGATCACCGCTGCTGCGACCATTATTCATGCATCCAGTCCGAAAGTGTATGTGGCGTGTCGAAATGTTGCGGTTCAAACCGAAGAAATTCGATGCGTAGAACTTTATGAGGCGGAAGCTAATCAGGATGGTGACATTTATTTAAAAGTATTTCGCAACCTAACGAATGGTTATGCGTATGAGTACCTCGATGATGAGCAATATTGGTTGCGCCGATATGCAGACCAAATGTTTATAAACAATTACAACGATGATGATGATGATGATGATTATTATATACGTGGGAATATAGCTCGGCGGAATCGTGAGGGTGTTCCAAAGAGCGTGGTTTGGCGAAACGTGAAAACAGAGATTGATGATGATTCCATTTTCGCGAATAAAATATCGGGGCTTAGGGCTAGCGTTGTTGCAGTTCAAACTGATCCTGCGCAAGTTCCTGTAGATTTATCATTAAATATGCTATTTGCTGATGATGTTATCGAGTGGGATAATTAAGCCAAAACCACTGGCCACCTGCGTCCTTAGAATAGTTTATATTTTTTATATTTTCTATTCTATTTTATATTAATTTCTATTTACTTTTATGTAACAATATATATATCTTAAACGTATATTCTGTCTCCATTGTATTTACTCATCTTCCTCCTCGCCTCCTAATTCTAAGATTTGTAGACACTGCATAAATCTATTTCATTCTTCGCGCCGCATGTCACATAATGGTTTGGAAAAATATTTGGGGGTGGGCCAAGGTCATTCTCTCGCTCGGAAAAAATTTCCGGTGGTGGATCGGGGTTTAAAAAAGTTCTCGGGGGTCATTCACTCCCTCCGGTTAGGTCTAAAAGTTTTCGGCGGTGGGTCCGGTCTACGCGGCGGCTCGGCCTGGAGTGATCCCCTCCATCATCGCGGCTTCCCCCACTCCGCGGCTCGTGCGCGCGCAATCGGTTTTCCTCTCCCCGCAGGCCCCGCGCCAATGTTTCCCTCTGCCGCGCTCCCCCGCGCGCCCTCACTTCCCCCCGCCCCCGCGCTCCCCTCAGAGGACCTGGGTTGGAATCGGCCTTACTATACTACTGCCCTGGGTAATAACCCGATGGTGGGTGGTACGCCTGAGGCTAAGATGGACAAATTGCTGGTTGATGTCGCCACCCTTTTAAACGGACTGACGAAGACCTACTCTGACCTGGCACTTGCGGTCAGATCTAAGAAAGTCTCCTCGATTAAGGGGGTTCTTAGGGACACTGAAAAGATGAATGAGGACTGCGAAAAGGCAGCCGTGTCAGTGGCGGAGGTAATGGCTGCACAGGCGATTCACCGGTGGTCGGTGGCTCGGGTGCTGAACCCGAACCCGAATCCCCCCCCTCGCAGCCGCCATGCGACTCTAAAGTGGAAAAGGTGGAAGCGGCGGTCCTGACGGACCCTGAGGACCTGAGTGTTGTTCCCCCGTCCCTGGTGCACGAGGGGAAAAAGGATAACAAGAGGTCCTGCCCGTCCCCGACTGACTCTGGGGGCACAACCAAGAAGAGGCTCTTTGCGGAAGTGGTATCCGAAGGATCCCTTGAGGGTACCCCGGAGCCCCCTCCCCCAAAGAAGAAGGGTGAGGAGTTTCGGCTCCCGCGTGATGGGGCGCAGATCCCGCAGCAGGAAGAGGCGTGGCAACGGCAGGCGTCGCGTAAACTCTCTAAGAAAGAGAGACGGAAAAACCGCAAGCTGGAGACTCAGAACTCTGACCAGAAGAGAGCTGAAACCCCTCGGGACCCTCAGTCTCTAATGGCAGAGCAACGTCCCTCCCCCGCGGGACGCCCAGCCGATCAGCGACCAGTACCTGCCCCGCGAATGAGTTTGAAGCAACAGCATCCCAGGTTCGCGAAACAACCTGCGAACCAGCCGGGATCCCGACAGGGAGGGGAACAGCAGACCGTTCCCAGGGCAAGGCCTAGGCCCCCTAGGAGGAGGCCGGAGGCCATATTAATTAAGGTCCCCCCCGAGTCGTCATACATCGACGCGTACAAGACCCTCGTGACGAAGTGCCGGGATGACTTTTCACGTATCACGGGGGTCAGGAAGACTCGGCTTGGCCATATCCTGTTGGATCTGGACAAGAAAACCAGATCGAATGCCCTGGGCAACAGTATAGGAGAGAAGATGAAGGGCACGAGTATTACGTGTGCTCCACTCCAGGATCGGACGGCCATCGAGATTCGAGGAATCGACCCTATGGCCGAGGGCCTGGATATCTTGACCGAGCTCGGATCTGCCCCTAAAGCAGACCCCGGGGTCTTAACGCTGAAGGTCCTCAGAATGGGCCCAGCGGGGACCCAATTCGCGGTGGTCCCATACTCCACTAACGCGCTTAGCGCCCCTCCGGATGGGGTTAAAATCAGGGTCGGACTGACTATCGTTAGGTGTAGGGTCCTCCCCAAGATAGTCAGGTGCTTTAAGTGCCATCAGACAGGTCACCTCCCCAGGGACTGTAAGGTTCCCATCGACGCCGCGGAGATCTGTAGGAGATGTGGGGATGGGGGGCACCTTATCGCGAGCTGCCCGAACCCCCCCAAATGCATCATATGCACCAACGAGGGAGCGACTGGTGCAAGGGCCGCCCACGTCACGGCTTCTTTGGCCTGCCCCCTTAACATGATCAAACCCCGGGGTGGAGGCCCGGGTCCGAAGGGGGCAGGCAAAACTACCCGTAGTAATGTCGCTTAGGGTAATTCAAATTAACCTTGGCAGGTAGAGGCTGGCCCAGGATATCATGATCCACAATATGTCCGTATTAAATGCGGACGTGGTCATGATATCCGAGCCGTTTCGCCAGATGGATTATTGGTACAATGATCCACTGGGCGACGCCTCGATCTGGGTTACGGGGTTCGGCGGCAAACTCCCTAACTGTGCCCCCCAGCTGTCAGCAAGTGGGCTCGCGACCGCGGTAATAGGGGACCTAACATTTATTAGCGGTTACTTTTCCCCTAATAAGAAGCTTGACGAGTTCTCGGCGTATTTGGAGTCCCTTGCGGAGCTCGTTAGAGAGTTATCGTTGCCGGCGACCTCAACGCCAAATCTCCGACGTGGGGGGGCAGAATCTTGGACCGCAGGGGACAGGCATGCCTCGAGGCGTTGGCGGTGCTTGGCCTGGTCCCCATCAAACCGAAAGGGAGGGCTACCTTCAAGCATCGTAAACACGGGGGTAAGTCATTCATAGATATTGTTGCGAGCACCCTATGGATGGAATCCATGGCCCGCTGATGCTCGCAGCAGAAGACAAAAGAGACAGCGAAAAGAAGGCGATCTGGTCGATCGCCTGTCAAGCTGTCACTTGAGATACGGACGCCATTGCGAGCAGACGCATCGAAACTTATATTGCTACATTAGAGATTGTATTCGTTATCGTTGTTCTTGTACCTGTTGATGTTCTGTTACTGTTATACATTAAATCTTTATTATGTCGAGCGGAAAACGTAACACTGGTGTCAGAAGTGGGATGCCCACTCGAAGTGTGATGCCCACTCGCGCATCCGCGGCCATCGCAAACCCTTCTCCTGCAGCGTCGGGCGATACCTCCATACGGGAGCTGTTCACCTCTCTGCAACTAAGCATCGTGGGACAGATGCGGGAGCAGCAGAGAGACGATGAAGCCCGAAGACAGAGGGAGGATCGCCGAAGGGAGGAGAGGGAGATCGAGGACCGGCGGACCCAGGCGGCTTTCGAAGCGCGCATGTCCAACTTAGAAGAACGGATCCAGGTCGTAACCGCTTCATTGCAAAACGGAACAGGTTCGGTTGGTAGCGGCGCGAACCCTCGGGGTGGGGAAAATGCTCCTGTACATAGTGTTGTAAATAGTGTTCTACCGATGCAAATCCCTGCACCCGTTGGCGCGCCCGCCACTGCCCCTCTTCCGGAACCGCGCGTACTCAGTTTGGGGTACGCAGTGAAACCGACAATTTTTGACGGAAAAAATTCGTGGGAAGAGTACAAAGTACTATTTGAGACGATCGCGCGCGCAAATGGGTGGGATGATCAGAAAAAGGCGACAGCCTTGATCGCTTCCCTGGGAGGTGCAGCGAGGAACGTCCTTACGACGCTCTCCGCGGCCCAATGCGAAAGTTTCGCAGAGTTGGTTTCCGCGCTTGAGTTCCGTTACGGGGCGAAAAATCTGTCCAATCTGAATTATGTGCTCTTCCAAACCCACAGGCAGCGAAAAGATGAGAGCATCTCTTCGCTGGCCACAAAAATAGAGCGCCTCGCGCAGTCCGCTTTTAATGATTGCCCGGCGGAAACCCGGGATAAATTAGGCGCTTCTCAATTCGTCACGGCATTGACCAACCCGGTAATGCAGCGGGAACTGCGACTAGGCGGTTTTTCCTCGTTAAGAGCCGCCGTGACCAGAGCCCTCGAAATCGAGGCTGTCGAGAGAATGTCTCGTGGTTCCACGACCGAATCGCGAGAGCGAAACTCCGAAAAACGAAAGGCTAAAACCTCCAACAATTTTGAAAGGTTCCCGGCGAAACAGGGGCGATTTGAAAAACCCGAGGACAATCCGGAGGACTCACCGAGGACACCGAGATGCTGGCTGTGCGGCAAAGCAGGCCACCTGAAGAGGGATTGTTCCAGGGCTAAGAATGATCAAACGAAAGGAGGAAACAACACCCGTAAACCACAGGAGGGAAACGGGAAGAGGACGGCGTAAGGGGGAGACGCCGGACCGGAAAGAACAGTCCCCCGGTCGTCAAGAGTGTGGCGATGCAGGAGGCGACTGGGTGGAAGTGGAATCCGGCCGACGAGATTTACGTAGGTGGAAAAATTAACGGAAAATCGTGTAAAATTATCCTAGATACAGATTCTCCTATCAACCTTCTGGAAAGGCAATTGTGCCCGAAGAAGGACTTCCAGAGGACAAAGACTGACATTCGCTCCACTACTGGAGAGAAAATGAAAGTGTTCGGTAAGACGAGCACGAAAGTCAGCGTTGGAGAGCTGTCGAGCGTAGAAGACTTCTACGTCGTGGAAATGGTAGAAAAGTGCATCTTAGGAGCGGCGTTCCTGAAGAAGCACCGCTGCAGCATCGACCTTTCCCGCAATGTGCTGTGCCTCCCCGGCAAAGCAGAGGTACATTTTGGTGAACCGACCGCCGAAAAGGGGAAGCAGGAAGAAGAAAAGGAACCGGTCGTCCCACAGTATTTGGAAGAGCTGTTTACACGCTGCTCGACAGGCTTGTCAGAAAAGCAGAAAAAGCTATTTGCTGAATTACTTTGCGAATTTCAGGACACTTTCGCCACGGATTCAATGCAGATTGGGAACTGTGACCGGGTGAAACACGCCATTGACACTGGAGATTGTCGCCCCATCAAACAGGCACCGCGAAGGTTACCTTTACACCGACGAGCGGAAGTGGAGGAACTACTTCGGAAAATGTTGGCGCAGGGCGTAATTGAGGAATCGCGGAGCCCGTGGTCCGCACCGATCGTCCTTGTCAAAAAGAAGGATGGAACCATAAGGTTCTGTGTGGATTTCGGACGACTGAACGAGATTACGAAGAAGGACTCGAATCCTCTGCCCCGAATTGAGGATACCCTGGACGCCCTCGCTGGATCTTCCTGGTTTTCAACCGTAGATTTGCAGAGTGGATACCGGCAGATCTCCATGGATGAAGAGGATCGTGAGAAAACTGCATTCTCAGTGGGGACGGGACTGTGGCAGTTCAAGGTGATGCCCTTTGGACTCTGCAACGCCCCAGCGACCTTCGAACGACTAATGGAGGACGTGCTTCGAGACCTCACCTGGAAAATCTGCTTGGTTTATTTGGATGACATCATTATCTACGGGAATGACTTCGAACAGGAGCTCGAACGGTGTTTTCATGCCTACGTGAAGCTGGACTATTGATGAGCCCGAAGAAATACTCCTTCTTCTGCAGAGAAGTTAAATATCTCGGCCACATTGTAACGGAGAGTGGAGTCAAGACAGACCCAGAGAAAATTAAAGCCATTTCAGAATGGCCACAGCCGAAGAATGTCACGGAAGTAAGAAGCTTTCTAGGATTATGCACGTATTACCGGAGATTTGTAAAGGATTTCTCCAGGATCGCCAAACCCCTGCATCGCCTCACTGAGGCCAAACAAAATTATAAATGGACAGAAGAATGTCAAGATGTTTTCCAAGAACTGAAGAAGAAATTAACCAGTGCCCCGGTACTTGCCTATCCAACAATCGACAAGGATTTCATTGTGGACACCGACGCCTCTAATTTCGCCATAGGCGGCGTTCTCTCTCAGGAACATGAAGGAAAGGAAAAGGTCGTGGCCTACTTCTCCAGGACCCTGGAAAAAACGGAAAGAAACTACTGCGTCACTCGGAAGGAACTACTGGCAGTAGTGAAGTCCATCGAAAACTTCCATCACTACCTGTACGGACGAAGATTCCTAATAAGGACGGATCATGCAGCACTTCGCTGGTTATTAACCTTCAAGCATCCGGAAGGACAAGTCGCCCGTTGGATTGAGCGACTGCAGGAATACGACTTCGCGATTCGTCACCGGGAAGGAAAAGCCCACGGAAACGCCGATGGACTCTCCAGAAGACCTTGTATCGAAGAAAATTGCAAGAACTGCGATCGACTGGAGAAGAAGGAAGCAGAAGCAGAAGTGCAGACCACAATTCACAGGATCTTTTGCGAAGAAAAAAAGGACGAGTGGAAACGGAGTCAAGAGAAGGATGAATCAATCGGTTTCATCCTTAAAAAGAAGGGGGAAGGAGAGAAACCCGACTGGCAGAACGTAGCTAGTTACTCACCACAGTGGAAATATTACTGGTCAATCTGGGACTCGCTGGAAATTCACGAAGGTTTGCTTTTCAGGAAATGGGAGTCCCACGATGGTACGACGACCTCGTGGCTTTTGGTAGTGCCACGCGAAAAGGTTACAGAGGTACTGGAGGAATTCCACGATGCACCAGCAGCTGGACACTTCGGAGTGAATAAGACCTTGGCGAAGATCCGCCAACAGTTCTTCTGGTCTACGTGTCGACAGGACGTTCAAGAGTGGTGCCGGCGGTGTGACATCTGTGCGGCGAAGAAGGGACCGCGAGAGAAGGGAGCAGGGAACCTGAAGGTATACAACGTGGGAGCTCCGTTCGAGAGGCTTGCCCTGGACGTTGTGGGTCCGCTCCCGAGGTCCCAGGCCGGGATCAGGTTTATGCTGGTCGTCGCAGACTACTTTACCCGGTGGCCGGAGGTAATCGCGATGTCAGACCAGCGAGCTGTCACAGTGGCAAGAGCTCTTCTGCAGAACGTAGTGTGTCGTCATGGTGTACCGTTGGAAATACACACGGACCAAGGAAGAAACTTCGAGTCCTCGGTGTTCAAGGAATTGCTGAAAATGCTGGGAGTCAGGAAAACACGAACAACTCCTCTGCATCCTCAACCCGACGGTTTAGTAGAACGCTTGAATAGAACATTGCTCCAATATCTTGCAATGTTTGTTTCAGAGCATCAACGAGATTGGGACGAATGGATTCCCATGTTCCTCCTCGCATATAGGTCAGCACGACATGAAGCTACACAACTAACGCCAGCGATGATCCTATATGGCCAGGAACTGCGTCTACCCTTGCAATTATGGAGAGGACTGCTCCCAGAAGTGGAGGAAGACGAGGACGTTGAACGAGGATACTTCGAATGGATCCGAGGAAAGATGAAGAGGATCCACGAATTCGTTCGACGCCGTCTGGACATTTACAGTTCGAAAATGAAGTCGTGGTACGACAATCGCGTCCACGCGGTGGAATTTCAGCCCGGAGGACAAGTGTGGTTGTACCAACAACGAAGAGTGAAAGGGAAGTGCCCAAAACTCCAAGCGGACTGGGAAGGCCCGTATACAGTGGTTGACCGGATCAACGATGTCGTCTACAGGATTCGACGTTCGCCTAGGAAGAAGTGTAAAGTGGTCCACGTGCGCCGCCTTGCAAAATACGAGGGACAACTCACAGAAGGATAAGAACATCCGCAAGAAAGAAGATTAGTGTTAAGCTAATCTGGTGGACTGGGCTGCGTATGCAGTCCAGCCCCCGCCCTGATTTTCTGTTATAGGTACACGATACCCCACGACGAGGGACAAGGTGTCGGGGGACTGCTACCGCGGCTTAGATGCGGTCCCGAATTCCCCGAATGTGCCACAACAGCGTGGTGGTCCGCAGCGGGGTGCGGACATACGTGAAACCACCCTGCTACCCTCCTGGCTGGGATCCTGGCCGCGTCCCCGGTACAGTGCATACCAAGGGGTCCCTTCCTACGAGGTGGACAGCAGACGGGAAATGGTGTCCCCAACCACTGGACGGACGTGCGACGCAGTCACACGGATCGGTCAGAGGGGGCATCGCGGAGACGGGACCGCTGACGAGCTGCACCGAGACGGTCCCCTGGAACAGCACCAGATGCCACGAAGAGGAATGGGGCCATCACGAAGCCAAGGGCTGGAGTACTGGAGGAGATTCGAAGAAAACAAGAACGAAGTTCACCAGGGTGGACGAGTCCGGTGGCTGCCGTGGGGGGGGGGCTGGGCCGCTTGCATACTTGTGACTAGCTGCAATTGCCTGCTCGCGTGCTCGGCCTTCCACTCTGGCCTTCCGGCTCGTGCGACCCCAACGGTCTCTTTACAGACGCGACCAACCCCTTGTGTTTCTGCAAGGGAGACCGGAGCAGCAGCAACAGCAGGCGAACTTGGCGAACGGGACAGTAATCCCGATGCAGGACGTTGGGATGGCCAGACCACGATACCGGACGCCCCGGGGACACGCACAGGGGATGCCGTCGTCGAGCCAGGGAAGCAAGCCAGAGGAAATTCCGAATCTACATCCAGGAACCTTGAAATCCATGACGGACACGCAAGCTCCGACTCCTATATGACGAGACTTCCTTACCCGTCTCTACCCAAGAAGCAGATGCGCCGTCGCAGAAGATGAAGTCCCTCCAAGAAAGAAGTGCGCAAGTTCGAAGACGCAAGTGGAAGGTAGAGACACGGGGACCCGCGTACCCTCGCCTTGCCCAAGGTTTTTGGGTGGTTTTCCCTTGGGCGTGAAGGCGAATGCCGAGGCGACGGTCGGAAGAGGACACACAGCACCTATTCCACTCTTTCGGACCAAGGTACGGCTGCAGACAACGGAGAAGCTGACCGCTTCTCGAGAGGGGGGAGCAGTGTTGCGAGCACCCTATGGATGGAATCCATGGCCCGCTGGTGCTCGCAGCAGAAGACAAAAGAGACAGCGAGAAGAAGGCGATCTAGTCGATCGCCTGTCAAGCTGCCACTTGAGATACGGACGCCATTGCGAGCAGACGCATCGAAACTTATATTGCTACATTAGAGATTGTATTCGTTATCGTTGTTCTTGTACCTGTTGATGTTCTGTTACTGTTATACATTAAATCTTTATTATGTCGAGCGGAAAACGTAACAATATTATGGCCACTGACCGGGTAACCGCCCGGCGAATTAGAGAAAGTGTGGTGCTGGGGCACGCCTCCTTCTCAGACCACAGCTATGTCTCCCATCTGCTTGGAGACCCCAAGAGAGCGCCCCCCCCCCCCCCCCCCAGCCTGGACACAGTACTCGGTACGGGACTTGGTCCCGGAGCAGCTGATGGCTGGGTACGGGGAGATTATCCAGGGGGGTCCCCCCCGCGTGGATGATGACGTCCAACCTCCTGATTCCGTTCCGTTTGCAGATAGAATGCAAACCGCGCTCGAACAGATCACCGAAGGGCTATTGACTAAGAAGTCACAGCCCAGAGGTGGTCGGCGCCCAAAACCTTGGTGGAATCGGGAGGTTGCGAACGCCAAGGCTGTGGCGAATAGAGCAAGGAGCTGGTTTCAGCGTCGCCGGAAAAAGGGTCGCCCTGATGCTGAAGAGGCAAGGGAAGCGTACTCCACCGCGCGTAAGTCCCTCCAAAAGGAAATTTGGAGAGCAAAGGACGCCCACTGGGCGGAAATGAGGGCAACGGTGGATGCGAACCCCTGGGGGAAGCCGTATAGGGCGGTGATGGCCTCCCTGAGGGGGAGATCTCCCGAGGAGATAAAGACTCCCGCCCAGGTCAGGGCTATCATCGAACACCTGTTCGTAACGGTTCCCCCGAGGGGTGACCTCCGGGCGGGGCGGGCCTCGGCTGGCCTTGGTAACTGGGTGGTTAGGGAAAATGAGGAGGCCGTCCTTAGGAGGGTGGACGAGGACCTAGTGAAGGGCGCAGTTGCCAAAGTTAAAGCGACTAAGGCGCCGGGTCTGGATGCGGTCCCTTCTCAGGTTGTCGCATGCGTGGTCAGGTCTCACCCTGAGCACGTCGCGGCCCTGGTGAGGGATACGATAGTGAGGGGCACCATCCCGTCCTCTTGGAAGATGGCGAGGGCGGTTCTCCTACCCAAAGTGGGTAAGGACCCGGCCTCTCCATCAGCACATAGGCCCATTAGCGTGCTCCCTGCCCTGAGCAAGGTCTGAGAGTACGCTATGAAGGCGCTGTTGGAGAGCTATACTGGCCCGGATCCATTCCACCCGTCCCAGTATGGGTTCAGAAGGGGGGTCGGTACGGTGGAGGCGACCCTCGAGGTCACCAGATTCGCGGGGGAGTGTGCCTCCAAAAACCGCCTGTGCCTGATGGTGGCGATCGACGTGAGGAACGCATTTAACTCCGTTAGCTGAGGCCTCATACTTGGGGCACTAGCGAGGAGGGGAGTTCCTTCGGTCGTCACCAGGGTAATCAACGATTACTTCACGGACAGGTGGGTGGTGGTGCACAACCCCATCGAGTATGTCCAAAGCGAGATCTGGGCTGGGGTGCTTCAGGGGTCGGTCCTTGGTCCCTTCTTCTGTAACCTCGTATATGACGACCTCCTCTACCTAATCGCCGGAGAGAGGGGGGTCAGGCCCGTAGCATTTGCGGACGACCTGGCGATACTCTTCTCGGTAAGAGATACCGCCCAGTTTGAGGTGAGGCTGGCATAGGTCATGCTGAAGGTCGGGCAGTGGTTTAGGAGGACGGGCCTTGAGGTCGCTGCGCAAAAAACGGAGATCATACTCCTAACGGGTAAGAGGGGTAATAAGATCCAGACATTTGATGTCTTGGGGTCCGCGGTTACCTCCGCAGAGACCCTTAACTATCTGGGGGTCGTCCTGGACGCAAAGAGATCTTTTAAGGACCACCTGCTGGCTGCCACTACCAGGGGGGAGAGAGTTTTGGGGGCCCTGGCGTCCCTCCTTCCCAATGTTGGGGGTCCGTCAGTGCAGTCGCGGAGACTGTATTACTCGGTGTGGGAATCGGTCGTCCTGTACGCCGCCCCGGCCTGGGCAAAGGCCCTTAAAACAGGAAAAAAAGGGCCATCCTACGTAGGGCGCAGAGGTCAGCCCTCATTCGGACCACGGCGGCGTACAGGACGGTCGCTTTCCACGCGTTATGCGTGATCGCGGGCCAAATGCCGGTACATCTGAAGGTGGATAGGTGGTCGACCGTCTATAATGCCAAACTCCAGGACAGGGAGGATCTCCGCCGTGGAGTCCCCCAGCGGCTAGTGGAGGAAAGGGCGGCGAGGACCAGGAAGGAGGCGATGGCCGAAGCCCTAAGTAAGTGGCAGGAGGAATGGGATGGGTTCGACGGGCAAAACTGGACCCGTCGGCTCGTCCCTTCGGTTTTAACCTTTGTTGCGGGTGAGGGGCGCCCAGTACTCCAGACGGATTACTGGGTTTTACAACTCCTCACCTCGCACGGTGCTTTTAACGCCTTCAAGGCAAAAATAGGTAAGCCCCATGTGCGACGACTGTGGGGGGGGGTCGGGATGAGGCCGAGCATGTCCTCACGGCCTGTCCGACATATGACGCACAAAGAGGGATTCTAGCGGCGGCACTCCAGGCACCGGTCGCAACGAATACCCTTATTGAGCTGGCGACCCAGTCGGAAAATAGCTGGGAGGCCCTTAGGAGCTTCGCATCCGAAGTCATGAGGGATCGGATTGCGAAGGAGTTAAAAAGGAGGCGGAAGCTCGGGCCGCGGGAAACGCGGCCATTAGACAGGAGGCCGCAGCCAGGCGATGGGAGGCCGCGAGGTTGGCAGCCGTGAGAAGGGCCGAGGCGGGGAGGAGGGGGGGAAAGAGGAAACCCTCTGAAATACGGAAGAGGGACGGGCAGCCCCCCAAAAGAAGGAAGGTTGCCCCTCTCTCCCTGCCCCCCCCCCCCCCCGCAGTCGTGAAATCTTACCTGCTGTAGGTAATTTTGTTTTATCCGCGTAATTTAACCGCTTTGACCAAGTTGTGTATGTCCGACACGTGGAGTCCTCGCGTATTTATCCGTATATATGTTATGTTATATATGTAGTATGGGTCTCCGCGTATTTAACCGACATGAACGAATGAGGATGTGACGTCCCCGCGTATTTAACCGTCAATGTTATACAGGGTGAATGTCGCGTATTTATTGCGGTGTGTGAATGTGTTGAGGTGGACCACGAAAGTGGCAAGGAGGGTGCCTCCGGATTCTGGGCGTGGAAGGAGCAAGTATTACCTAGCTGTTCGCCCCTTCCCCTTTAGGCACACAGGAGGTGGTACACCTGGAGGGGGTTTTTAGTGGGTAGTCCGCCTATTTGGCCGGGAGTCCCACATAACCCCGTCAGTTCTCTGGCGGGGTATGCATCAAGCATTTTCCCCCTCCTAAAAAAAAAAAAGTGCACAATGCATTTGACCCATTCTCGTCTCGCGTCCAAAACGACGGTCAGCGAGGGAGATGGTGGTGCGGGCCTTCACTGTCAAACCCGCAGAACGAGGAAGCGCCAAAATTGATCCCGCAGGTTAGCGCAGCACATCGGCCATACGGGGACCCCGCAACAGGGCGGTCACGCCATCGTCACGGGTGGCCCTCAGATTGACGCCATTCAGCAGTGCCAAATTCTCCCTTTTTGGAAGACTAGTCCAAAGCTCTGGTTTCTCCAGGTGGAGTCGATTTTCCACACTCACCAGGTCCGTTCGAATGACGGGAAGTATCACCTCGTCATCGGCGCGATGGACGGAAATAAAATCATTCTTTATTCTTTATCGTATGGATATGGATGTGTCGCCGATGGATTCCTTGGGGTTTTCTGATGAAAATCATTACAAATGTCGTGTAAATCGGACAACTTTTACATAGGGAATACACATAGCTTGTGTCAAAGTAGTCCGATTTGCGTGATATTTAGTATGATTTTCATCAGAAAACATAAGGAATCCATTGGCGTCACTTCCCTTTCGATACGATGAAGAAAAGAATTTCTTAATAAGTTGTAATGGATATTTCACCCTCGACTGCGGGGGCTCGACCTCAATTCGTTACGTTCGGCCCAGGATTCGTACCTTTTTCCGGAAAAAGCCATAAAAATCGGGCGAGACCCTGCGAAGGGTTGTCCTCGCCACGGGGTACCAGGCCGCATCTTCTTGACGGGCGTACCTCCATAATTACCCTGTATCTGTTTCAGAAATAAAATAATTCTTTATTCTTTGTCGTATGGATACGGAAGTGTCGCCGTTGGTTTTCTTGTGGTTTTCCGATGAAAATCATGGCAAATGTCGTGTAAATCGGACAACTTTTACATAGGGAATACAAATAGCTCGTATCAAAGTAGTCCGATTTGCATGATATTTGGTATGATTTTCGTCAGAAAAACATAAGGAATCCATTCGCGTCAGAGAGGAATACGATTTACTTTAATTATAGTACATGTGTGTTTTGTAATAAAGTGTTTCTATCGACTCCTGAATTCAATAACTGGGTAGCCCGCTGTCGACGCGTGGTCCTCCCGAGTATAAACATGAGCTTCGATATCAAAACAAAACCATGCGTTGACGTATTCCGTGCGAGAGAAGGTGGGCATTGGGGAGGAGGTATTGCTGTGAAGAGGGCCTCTTCAAGAGTGCAGCCGTTTGTGAGGGATGCAAATCCGATTGGTTCTGATACAATCTGCTCCCTATGGTTGAAATTTAGTCTAGCAACTTTCACTCCTCCGAACCTAACCAATCCAACTTGCATCCCTCCCAGACGAACCGGCCATCCGAGCGTAGAAGCAAGTGCGAAATAAAAGTAACGATGCGCTTCTCGATACCGCAGATGTACCTACCTAAGTAGTATTTCTGGCGGAAAAGAATTGTCCAGCCTTTGGGCCTGGCGTAGACCTTTCGCAGGTATGTATCTATTTCAACAGGCAGTGCCACCCGTGGCGCCAGTAAGACCGTCCCCGGTCCTTGCTATTCCAGAGGAGTTTCTTGCAGTGAAAATCAGTAAATTTGCAAGCGCAATATCTCAAAAACCAGTGGAAATAAAGTGTATACATTGATGCTTATTGAATTTGTCTTGGAACGCACTATTAACTCAGGACTTCAAAAAAATAGTTCCATTTGAAAAACCGAACTTGACCATCGTATTTTTTAAAATAATAATCGAAAAAAAAATTCGTTCGGACTAATTTATTAGCCCCCTCGAACCATGCAATTCCCTATTTTTTTAAAAATTTTATCTCCAATACTTTAGGAGCTACGGCGCTGTCCAGTCTACCGTGGGACACCCTGTAGAGGGGCCCCATGTCCCAAGCCCAGCTGTCATGGCAACCGTCACTGGCTTGCGCCAGGCATCTCCAGCGCCAGATGTCCAACGGGCGGAAAATTCCGTTTTCGGTGACGCTCTCTAGGGGAGCTCATTACTCTCAATCGAGAGCTCATCTGGTTAATCAAGGGCTTGCGCAACAAGCCTGCAAAAGGGGGTGCTAAAAACCAGTCTCGTGGCCGTTCACGCTCTCGATCGCCCTCTCCAGCGCTGTGAGGTCCATGTTATTACCACAAGAGGTTTGGGGAAAAACCCGAGCACTGTCTTCTGCCGTGCAGTCTCAGCACCACAGGAGTGGTAGCGGCGAGCCTCCCAAAAAACTAGCATCCTCGTCGACAGCCAGGGCGAGCGTCGATGCGAACAACAATGTACCGCTCCCTCAGAAGTGTCGACTCCACCTGTTTGACAGAAATTCTAACCTCAAATATCTTATTGACTCAGGGTCTACGTTATCTCTGGTACCTAGACGCTACTGCGCTGGTAGACTCACACCTACGGATTTTGACTTGAGCGCAGCCAACGGGTCCGTCATCAAAACATATGGGCAGAAGGTGTTTTCACTCAACCTTGTACTCCGCCGAGAGTTCCGATGGGCGTTCATTATCGCAGATGTCCACCAAGCCATCATAGGCGTTGACTTCCTTTCTCATTATGGTCTCCTGTTCGACTTGAAGGGCCGGTGCCTGGCTGATCCCCTCACAAGGATTGCTGCTCAGGGACTCCTGCATCCGGCTGCCGTCCACACGGTGTCAACGGCGTCCCGGGCGATCCACGTCGATGGCCCTAAGTACGCTGAGCTCCTTCGGGCATACGAGGACCTCACTCTGCTAAAGACGGCAGTTGTTCTGGATACTGTTACCCCGGTCGCACACCATATTGTCACGACCGGACCACCGGTGTTCGCACGTCCACGACGTCTTACCGGTGACAAGCTGGCAGCGGCGAAGCAACACATCGAGCTCCTGTTGCATCACGGCGTCATCCGACCGTCCGGGAGTTCCTGGTCGAGCCCACTGCACCTCGTCAAGAAAAGAAAAAGAAGATGAAGAAAGATAAGACCGAGGAGGTTACTTAGGACTGGAGCGTGACTGGCCATTATCGCGGCGTTAATTCCCTGACCGAGCCGGATCGCTATCCAATTACTTGTCCGGAGGACCTGCTGCAGGGTCTCCACGAAGCCGATGTTTTGTCAACTAACGACCTCGAGCGTGCTTACCATCAGATACGGGTGGCGCCCGAGGATATCGGGAAGACTGCTCTGACGACCCCCTTTGGACTCTTTGAGTTCTTGGGCATGCCACCTGGGCTTAAGAATAGCGGCCAGACCTTGCAGCGTCATATGGACAACATCCTCAGGGGCCTGAATTTTGTAAGGTGTGACATTGACGATCTCATCGTTGTTTCCAAAACCCATGATGACCATGTGAAGCACCTCGCAACTGTGTTCGACATCCTACGACAGCACAATTGGACCATTAACCACGAAAAGTGCTACTTCGGCAAGGACGAGGTCACTTACCTGGGGTACGTCGTGAACAGGTGCGGTTACCGACCTCCAGTGGACAAGGTGTAAGCCATCTCATCATACCCGAAGCTTGACACTGTCTCCGATCTGCGTCAATTCATCGGTATGCTAAATTATTACGGTCGCTGTATACGGCATATCGCGGAAATGCAGGCACCGCTGTGTGCTTACCTGAAGGATGCCAAGAAGAAGCACAACCGGAAGATTCCGTGGACTCCCATGACCGAGGAGTGCTTCCAGGTCTGCAGAGATAGCATCGTGGCGGCCGCTCGAGACGCTTTCCTCTCGCCGACGGTTCAGTTGTCCCTCACCACTGACGCCTCCGACGTCGCCATCGGCGCGGCTCTCGAGCAGGTGGACGACATCTGGACGCCGCTCG
This sequence comes from Andrena chrysosceles, assembly GCA_963855975.1. Classification (NCBI taxonomy): domain Eukaryota; kingdom Metazoa; phylum Arthropoda; class Insecta; order Hymenoptera; family Andrenidae; genus Andrena; species Andrena chrysosceles. Next base: position 36,237,281 of record OY979766.1, on the reverse strand, counting down.
GTTTCTTCTCACGGAAGCTGAACAGCGCTGAAACTCGCTACAGCACGTACGATCGTGAGTTGTTAGTCGTTTTCTCGTCAATTAAATATTTTAAGCACATAGTTGAAGGCCGACCTTTCATCGTCCGCACGGATCACCGTCCGCTGGTATACGTTTTCGCTCCGCGGCTGGACAAAGCTTCCCCCAGGCAGCAGCGTCATCTGGACTTCATCTCCCAGTATACCACGGAGATTGTATACGTAAAGGGCGAGGATAATCTCGTCGCGGAAGCTTTGTCCCGCGTGGGTGCAGTTAACATGCCCACCGCCCTGGACGCAGCTACAATCCAGGCCGCCCAGAAACAGGACGCTGAACTGGAGACGGCCCGCAAGGACACGTCCCTCTCCCTTCAGCCGCTGTCTATCGGTGTGGATACCGTTTGGTGCGATGTTGCGGCCGTTGTTGTGAAGCCATATCTTCCTCGGAGTCTCCGTAGACGGGCTTTCGACGTGGTCGACGGTTTGGCCCACCCCAGTAGCCGAGTCACTTCCCGAAGGCTCAGGGAAAAATTCGTCTGGCTAGGGAACGGAGGAGATGCACTTCGCTGGGCACGCGAGATGTCAGCGCGCGAAATTCCACCGGCACAACAAGGTCGTCAAGGACTCTCAAGGCAGCTCTGATGTACAGCCCGTTCGTGCCTTGGCCTCAACTCTTACCGACCGTCCTTCTTGGATTGCGCACAGAGTACAAGGAGGACCTCAGAGCTTCCCCCGCGGAAATGTTGTACGGTACAGCCCTCCGCATTCCGGGGGAGTTTTTCTTGACGAAAGTCGCACCATCAAACCCACAAAGTTTTGCTGAGAAACTCCGCCACCATATGCAGAGTGTGCGGCCGGTGCCCACAAGTCACCATTGTCACAATCAAGCTTTTGTCTTTAAAGACCTTTCGACGTGTTCCCACGTTTTTAGACGCGTAGACTCAGTCCGGCGTCCTCTCGAGCCATCTTACACTGGACCTTATGAGGTGGTCACACGAGTCAACAATGGAGTATTCATCATCAGGATTGGCGCAGAGGAGAGGTCCGTATCCGTGCAGTGTTTGCAGCCAGCCCACATTGCTCAAGATGTCAGTGAGACCCAGATGCCACGTCACCAATCGCCGCCATTACCAGAGCGGCAAGTTTCGCAACCGTTGCAGCAACCACCCTTTCAGTCACTCGTTCAACCGTTCAATACCGCGAGGCGGGTCACTTTCTCGCTCCCTTCTCCTCCCTCGAAGGACGCTGAGGGGTGGAGTGGATGCAGCAGTCTCGCCACCACGCCATCAGAGCGCGCTGTCTGCGCCATCGTAACGGGCTCAGCGAAAGCAGGTCTTGAAGCCGCGTGAAATATTCAGCGCGGAAGCGCGATCGTCACGCCTTAATAAACTGCGTACTGCGCGATCATAAAACTGTACTCTGTACTTTCTTCCTGGTAGGGAATAAAACATACACCTTGTTCCTTGTTTCCCAAGTGTTTTATTTTTATACATTCGGGCAATCCTTCATATCGTGTCTCGCAAAACCGCGATTCCTACTGATCCGAATAGACAGAATAGACAATTGCAAGTGATTCTGTCATTAATTTTTCCCATTTCACGATTTTTCTCCAATAAAACTGCTAGTTTATAAGGAAGGGTGTTAATGAAGAAATAATGAAGAAAAAAGGAACGCAAGAATAAAAATAGAATCTTCCGTATGTACGGGAGTTCGAACTCAGATAGAAACACAAAAAGGGTTCCCGCAGGCGTTCTCTTTATGCCTGTCACTACCGCTAGGCATGCTACCGTTCTTGATTACAAATTGCAACCATTGCCTCATGTGTATTAAAGATTAGTGTCTTACATGCATAGTTGCAAGTCTATAATTCTAACAGTGTATATGTAAAATTTATAGTTAATTATAATGGAGAAATAGAATGTATGAAAAACTTGTTGGGGCTGGGGGGACTGGGGGGGAAGGGCAGTTGGGGGAGAGGGGAGGAAAGGGGGGAGGACAAGGGGAGTGAAGCGATAAAGGAAAGGCATAGGAAGGACAGTGACAGTAGTGTGGGGAGCAGTGTAGGGAGCGTGGAGAGTGGTTGGGGAAAAAAGATGATGGGGAGATGAAAGAGGAGATGAGGAAAGAAAGGGAGGAAAGAAGAAGGGTGGAGGAGGAATGGAGAGGGGAAAGAAGGAAGTGGGAAGAGTGGATGAAGGAAGAGAAGGCGTGGAGGGAAGGAATAGAGGAAAAGTTAGAAAAGTTGGAAGGAAGGGACAGAAGGATGTTGGAAGTGATGGAGAAGGTAGAGAGCTGGGAGAAAGGAGGAAGACAGGGTAAGGAAGGGGTGGAGGAGGGACAGGTGGAGGAATGGAAATTGAGGTTGAGAAGGGTAGAGGTAAAGCAGGATAGAAAGGATAGAGAGGGAAGGAGGAACAATGTAGTAATAAGGGGATTGGGGTGGGAAGGAGGGGAAGTAGAGGAGGGGGTGAAGAAGCATTGGGAGAGGATGGGGCTGGAGAGGGTGGGTATGAAGGAAGTGGCAAGGATAGCAAGAGCGGGACGGGATGGCCCAGGAATGGTGCTCGTGAAGTTGGCGGGAAGGGAGGAAGAAAGGAAAGTTATAGAGGCGAGGAAAAAGTTGAAGGTCGGGAAGGAGAGGATTGAGGACGACGTCACAGACGAGGAGAGAAGAGGGAAGTGGAAGATAGAAAGAGAGGCAGAGGAGGAGAGGAGGAGGGGGGTGAATGTGCAGGTGGGGTACATGAAAATGTGGGTGAATGGGAGGATGAAGAGGTGTGATGAAGTAGGCGAGAAATGGATGGAGGAAGAGGGAAACGAGAGGGGGGAAAGGAGGGGGGAGAGAGGTTAAAGGGGGAGGGGATGTGGTGGGGGAAGGAAGATATAAGGTGGCTTTCTGGAACGTGACAGGGGTGAAGAATAAGGATGTAGAGTTCTGGAAGGGTTTGGAGGAATGGGATGTGATGGTGTTATGCGAGACGTGGATAGAGGAAAGAGACTGGGAGAGGGTGAGATTTAGGTTGCCAAAGGGGTATGTGTGGGAGAAGCAGTGGGCAAAAAGGGAGGGCAATGGGGGGAATGATAATGGGGGTCAGGAAGGGGTTGGAAACAAGGGAAGTGGACGGGGGAGAGAAGGAGGGGATAATGATGAAGGTGAAGATGGGTGGGGAGTGGTGGAGGGTGGTGGGGGTGTACGTGAATAAGGATCTGCAGAGGAAGCTGGAGGAGCTGAAGGAGTGGCTAGAGGGCAGAGAGGAGGGAGTGAGAGTGGTGATAGGGAGAGATTTTAACGCAAGGACGGGGGTGAAGGGGTGAGATATGGGGGGGGGGTGAGAAAGAGAAGGGACTGGAAAGTAGGAGATCGAAGGACAGAGAGGTGAATAGTGAGGGGAGGAGGTTGTGTAGTTTTTTGGGAGAGAGGGGGTGGGGGATATTGAACGGAAACGTGGAAGGGGATGAAGAGGGGGAGTGGACATACAAAGGAGGAAGAGGGAATACAGTCATCGACTATGTGCTGGGGAATGAGGATACGAGGCAGAGAGTGGAGAGAATGGAAGTGGCGGAAAGGGTGGAGTCGGACCATCACCCAGTGGTAGTATGGTTGACGGGGGAAGGCAGGGAGGGGTTGGGAGGGGGGAAAGGGGGAGGGTAGAGGGGTACCAAGGGGGAACTGGACAGAAAAGGGGAGAGAGGAGTTCATAAGGACATTTGGTAAGAGGGAGGGAGGGGGCAGAGGAATTCAGGAAGAATGGACGGAGCTGAGGGACAGGATAAAAGGGGTGATAAAGAAGGTGGGGCAAAGAGGGGAGAGGGTAGGACGCAGAGGGTGGTGAGATAGGGAATGTAAGGAGGAGAAATGTAAGGTAAGAAGGGAGTTGAGGCGTTGGACGAGGAAGGGTGGAGATGGGAAAGAGTATAGGAAAAAGAAAAAGGACTATAAACTTATGTGTGAGGGGAAAAAGAGGAAGGAGGTAGAAAGGTGGGAGAAGGAGGTCGAGGGGGTGAAGACAGAAGGGCTGGTGTGGAGAGTAGTGAATAGTGAGAGGGGTAGAAGAAGGAGGGTGGAGGAGGGGATTAAAATGGAGGAGTGGGAGGACTATTTTAGGGGGGCTATTAGGAGGAGTGGAGTGGAGGGTGAGAAAAGGGGGGAAAGAATGAGAGGGGAGGACGGGGAGGGAGAGTTAAGTAAGGAGGAGGTGAGGAACCTGAAGGATAGGAAGGCAGGAGGGGGGGATGGTATAGCAAACGAGGTTTGGAAGTATGGGGGGTAGAGGTGGAGGATTGGTTATGGGATATTTGTAATAGGGTTTGGAAGGGGGAAGGATGGGTAGAAGAATGGAGGGAAGGGGTAGTGGTACCGGTGGTTAAGAAAGGGGCCGGAAAGAGGGTAGAAGATTATAGGGGGGTTACGCTAACACAGACGGCGTACAAAGTGTACGCGTCTGTGTTGGCGGAGAGGTTAAGAGAGGAGGTGGAGGGGAAGAAGTTGCTGCCACCGAGTCAGGCCGGCTTTAGGAGAGGAATGGGGTGTAGAGACAATATTTATGTGTTGAACTTTTTGATAAATAGGCAGGTGACGAGGAAGGAGAGAAAGATGGTGGTGTTTTTCATTGACCTAAAGGCGGCCTTTGACTCGGTGGACAGGGAGGTGTTAGTGAAGGCAATGCGGAGGAGAGGAGTGAGGGACGGACTGGTGGAGAGATGTGAGGAGGTGTTGCAGGAAACGGTGTGTAAGGTGAGGGTGGGGGACGAAATGGGGAGGGATTTTTGGACAGCTAGGGGAGTAAGGCAGGGCTGCCCACTGAGCCCGAGCCTGTTTACTTTGCTTTTGGCGGATTTAGATGAGGAGCTAAAAAAGGGTGGATGGCGAGGTGTGAGGCTGGGGGATAAGAAAGTTTACACTCTAGCGTATGCCGATAATGTGGCGGTGGTGGCGGAAGATGAGGAGGGAATGAAGGGTATGATGGCGAGGCTAGAAAGGTACATGGATGAGAAGGGGCTGCAGCATAATGTGGGGAAGTCAAAAGTAATGAGGTGTAGGAAGGGGGGAGGTGGAAGAAGGTGGTATGGAGATGGAAGGGAAAGGAGGTGGAGGAGGTGAGGGAGTTTCAATATTTTGGGTATACCATGATGGCGAATGGGGGGCAGGAGGCCCATGTGAGGGATAGGGTGAGAAAAGCGGCGGCGGTGATGCGGCAGGTATGGGGTATTGGGAAGAGGGGTATTGGGAAGATTCCTCCTTACTTAGCTCTCCCTCCTCGTCCTCCCCCTTCCTTCTTTCCCCCCCTTTTCTTACCCTCCACTCCACACCACCTAATAACCCTCTAAAATGATCCTCCCACTCCTCCATTTTTATCCCCTCCTCTACCCTCCTACCTCTCTCTGTTCACTACTTTCCACACCTGCCCTTCCGTCTTCACCCCCTCCAACTCCTTCTCCCACTTTTCCACCTCTAACCTCCTTTTCCCCTCACACATAATTTTATACTCCTTTTTCTTTTTCCTATATTCTTTCCCATCTCCCCCCTCCCTCCTCCATCTCCTCAATTCCCTTCTCACCTTATTTTTCTCTTCCTTCAGCTCCTTATCCCACCACCCTCCCCGTCCTACCCTCTCCCCTCCTTGCCCCACCTTTCTTAACACCCCTTTTACCCTATCCCTCAACTCCCTCCATTCTTCCTGTATTCCTCTGCCCCCTCCCTCTTTCCTACCAAATATTCTTATAAACTCCTCTCTCCCCTTCTCTGTCCAGTTCCCCCTCTCTGTCCCTCTTTCTTTCCCTTTTTTCCACTTACCCACCTCCTCCCTGCATTCCCCCTTCAACCAAACTACCAGTGGGTGGTGGTCTGAGTCCACCCTTTCTGCCACTTCCATTCTCTCCACCCCCTCTCTCGTATCTTCATTCCCAGCACATAATCTATGACCGTATTCCCACTCCCTCCTGTGTAAGTCCACTCCCCCTCCTCATCCCCTTCTATGTTCCCGTTCATTATCCCCCATCCCCTCTCCCCCAAAAAATTACACAACCTCCTGACCTCCCCATTCACCACTTTGTCTTTCGATCTCCTACTTCCCATTCCCTTCTCTTCCTCATCCCCCCCCATATCTCCCCCCTTTACCCCCAGTCCTTACGTTAAAATCTCCCCCTATCAACACCCTCACCCCCTCCTCTCTCCCTTCCACCCATTCCTTCAGTTCCTCTAGCTTCCTCTGCAGGTCTTTATTTATATACACTCCCACCAACCTCCACCACTCCCCCCCCCCATCTTCACCTTCTTCACTATTACCCCTGCCCTTTCCCCCTTCTCACCTTCCCTTGTATCCAGCCCTACCCTCACCCCCATTATCATTCCACCCATTGCCCTCCCTTTCTTACTCTCCCTCTTTGCCCACTGTTTCTCCCACACATACCCTCTTAGCATCTTACATCTCACCCTCTCCCAGTCTCTTTCCTCTAACCATGTCTCGCACAACACCACCACATCCCATTCTTCCAAACACTTCCAAAACTCTATATCTTTATTTTTTACCCCCGCCACATTCCAGAACGCTACCTTATATATTCCTTCTCCTACCCCTTTCCCCAACCCATCCTCTGCTTCCCTCATCCCCTCTCCCCTTCTCGTTTCCCTGTTCCTCCACCCATTTCTCGCTTACCTCTTCCCACCTCCTCATTCTCCCGTTCACCCACATTTTCATGTATCCTACCTGTACCTTATTCCCCCTCCTCCTCTCTTCCTCCGCCTCTCTTTCAATCTTCCATTTCCCTCTTCTCTCCTCCTCCGTGAGGTCGTCCTCAATCCTCTCTTTCCCTACCTTCAGTACTTTTCTCGCCTCCATTACCTTCCTTTTCTCTTCCCTTCCCGCCAACTTCACTAGTGCCATTCCTCGTCCATCCCCTCCCACTCTTCCTATCTTTGTCACTTCCTTTATACCCCCCTCATCCAGTCCCATCCTCCCCCATAGCTTCTTCACCCCCTCCTTCACTTCTCCCCCTTCCAGTCCCAATCCCCTTATTACCACATTGTTCCTTCTTCCCTCCCTCTCCTTCTTATCCTGTTTTACCTCCAACCTTCTCATCCTCAGTCTCCACTCCTCCACATGTCCTCCCTCTACCACTTCCTTACCATCTCCTCCTCCCTTCTCCCATTTCTCTACCTTCTCCATCACTTCCTCCATCCTCCTATCCCTTGCTTCCAGTTTCTCTAACTTTTCTTCAATTCCTTCCCTCCTTGCCTTCTCTTCCTTCATCCACTTTTCCCACTTCCTTCTTTCCCCTCTCCATTCCTCCTCCACCCTTCTTCTTTCCTCCCTTTCTTTCCTCATCTCCTCCTTCATTTCCCTCATCTCCAGCAACAAGTCCATCATCTTTCCTTCCAACCCCCCTCCCCCCACTTTACTCTCTTTTACCGGTGACCTCACCGTTTTCCCACTCCTCTTAAACCCTGCCCCTCCCTCCTCCTCCATCGTCCCTACCTCGTCCTCTCTCCCTCTTTTCTTTACCCAAAAACTCTCCCAGCTCCCCGCACTGCTCCCCACACTACTACCACTGTCTTTCCTACACCTTTCCTTTATCATTTCACTCCCCATTCCCTTGTCCTTCCCCCCCCCCACTTTACTCCCCTCTACCACCAATTTCCCTTCTCCCCCATTTTCCCCCACCCCCATCCCTCCTAAATTCCCTTTATTCATTACTTTAAATTCTTTAACCCCCGTTCAAAATTTCCCGCCTACCTTATCGACACCTCTACCTCCTTTCCTCTCCTACAGGTGGCACTCCCTGCAGCTCTCTTACTTTTTCCCGCCCACTTCTCCCAACTTTATCACCTAACCTCCAACCCTTCTTTTATCACTCCTATACCCCTGCCACCCTCTATCCTAGCCCTTTCCCTCTTATCACTATCCTTTCCACACCTCTCCGTCTACCTCCACACTCTCACTCTATTCTCCTTTTCACCTCCTCAACACCTTTCCCACACCTCTCGCACCACACACTTTTCACTCGCCTTTCGTCCACCGCGACCGGAAACGGAAGTCCTGGTTATGAGGTAGTAACCATATTATAGTATGTGGGACTGTCAAAAAAGATATTAGAATATAATTTCAAATATAATAATAGTATAATTTATTATTATTAATGATATGGCAATGAGAAAGTCATATATTTAAATATGTTAATGTTTACTTATTTTATTTTCTTTACTACTGGTATTATTATCCTTTTTTCATGATTTTGTTCTGTGAAAAGATTTTACGTTTTTTTACCGTTGAGAAATTGTTTGGGGCCCCAAAATATTTCTTGCATCCGGGCCCCTTTATAGAGATAGTCAGCCCTGCGCGCGGAGGCGGATCCAGACGGGGGCGATAAGCCCCCCTCGCTAAGAATAATAAAATAGAAAAATATTATGACATGGTGTATTATTCTGTATAAATAATTAGTGTGAATTTAATTGTTTAGGCTATAGTATTAAATAGAGATATTAAAATATAAATTACAAGAAAATTTTAAATCCTGTAAAAGAAGGTTAAAAAATGTACTTATGTACTTTTACATATTTCACCCCCTCCAAGAAAGGCTTCTGAATCCATCTCTGCCTAGGCGGGATAGGTGGTACAACTGAGGAGAGGGTGCAGAAAATTTTAACCCCACAAATAAAAATGTCAGCGAAGCAACAGTTTGTGGCGAAATCCATTAAGTAGAAAAATGAACTATTTCACATTATTAATGTGGTTTCATATGTCTTCACAGTATTCAATAAAAAACACAACTTCGTACCCCAAACGCATGTACCTTCTCCGTTCCGTCGTGGGTAAAAATACTGACAAATAGCAGACGAAGATTATAACATGTCAATTTATTACAAAGTCAATACATTATATTAGTATGTACAACTACTCTGATACATTTTATATATATGTACATTATATATAAATAATATGCACACACATTCATGGTTCATATTCATATACTTATATATCAATACAAAAGCTTTTTTTATGTAAATATACGTTGTAACATGTAAACAATGCTATCGGTTTTGAAAGATTCATAAAAATGAAACGCAACCAAGGTATTAGCCCCGTTACGCACTAGCGACAAGTTGCCGGCAACTTGGTCGACAAGAGACCACAAACCTTTGTTGTTCGCGGCGACCAACTGCGTACGAACTCATATGTCCTCGTATACCTCGTGGTCGTCGGCGACTGGTCACCAAGTGCGTAACGGGCCTAACATACTGTTATTATCATTTAAAGAATACATGCACAGCCTTAAACAGAAGCAAGTGTATTTTAATTTGTTCTATCACCATGGAAAGTACTGTAATTTCTATTTAACTTTCATTCAAACTAAGTTCCTTCCAGAATTTTAACTTGTAAAGCTTTGGCCCAACGTGTCTATGTAAATTGTCTGCAGCTTCTCACACAAAAATAACACCTTTTACAACATTTATATTGAAGTATATGCACACACTGCACATTATAATTTACTTATAATAGAGTTGTTTATACAGAATTACAATATTATTTGAAGAATTATAAAACATGTTGTATGTCATCCAACTTTGTTTAATGTCTAATAACATTTTTTTATCTATTTTGGAACTATAAAGTACAATCATCAAAAAAAGACAGATTATCAAAGATATTTAAAAGCTATAAATACATCTAAATTTATCTCTTTAAATACTTTCCTGGTATACATAATATCAAAAGAAGACATAATTTAGTCATAAACTGTTGAAAAACAAGGAGAATTAGCAACTACTCCTTAATTGGAAAAATTAAAAATATTTACATATTATTATTATAATTTCAATTTTTTTACTATATATAAAGTAGTATATCCGTACTATCCAGAAAATTCCAAATGATTAATTTAATAAAAATGTTCATATAAATAAGCGTTAAATATTTTCAGGGTAAAATAAGAATTCAATCAGACTTGGACAATATCCTGCACGATTTATCTGTTTCACTTTCCTAGGCGCTATAAAAAACCTGCTTAAGCTGTGACTAAATCCCACCCACGTTAGTACACTTAATATTGAGAAGATTTTTAACTGATTGAACATTCACTGCAATGGAAGCAATCATACCTTCATATTAAAAAATAATATCATTAATATGCTAGTTTCAAAGCTTCTGAATATAAAATGAATATTACTCTAACACTTGTAGCGGAGTATTAGCGTAACAATCATTGAACAGCAAAATATCACATGCAACTATATACCGTTACATCTCCAGGGAACAACTAAATTTAATTTCGTAGTTAGGTTTGGTAGTAAAACCGTATAAAATTCTGCTTGCAAAATTTCGAATGGTATTTGTTACACTCGTCGACTGCTGAAAGTGTATTCGTAATTCGTAATTCCATTCATAATTGGACTCAAATGCTCGCTATTTGCACAGCAATAATAACGTCGAATTGAAACGCATAGAACACAAAATTTTTCTATGAACAGCACTGATAACTTTATTTATCATTAGTGTTAACACAATTGTAATAAATTATTCTCGTAAAGTATCTATAAAGACTCATAATACGAAATAATTCGGCTATATGTTTGCAACAAACAATGGCGAAGTATGAGTGCTCTTTGCAATGAGAGAGGATAGTAGGGACTCACTACTTGCGTGCTAAACGGACCCGTTAGTTGCGCAGGTGTTAGGGCTAGGCTACATATACGACTGCAAGTCGTACGGCAGTCGTGTCGTTCATGCCAGGGCCTACATAACATATGGAGACGCGCACACAGAGACGACAGGACAACGATCAGTCGTTCAGTCGGCGGGCACCTGCGTTACTGAACGACTGATCGTTGTCCTGTCGTCTCTGTGTGCGCGTCTCCATATGTTATGTAGGCCCTGGCATGAACGACACGACTGTCGTATGATTTACAGTCGTATGTGTAGCCTAGCCCTTAGACTCGCCACTTCGTGCGACTGCTTCAAGCGAGTGACCCCCAGGTCAGCTGCACTTGACGCTCAGAATCGATGAACGATGAATCAGCACTCTTATGTATAAAAACTGGAATTTTTAAAATTTTTCTCTATCTTACTGAAAGAGTTTAATGGATTAGCAAGTTCTTTTTAATAAAACGAGTCTCGATTTTGTTGGGTTATCATTTTGAGTTGCAGTCTATTCTCGTTGTAAAATCGCCAGAGTTTGTTCGTTGTATGATCATCTCTATCCCCCTCCCCCCTAATTAGGGGTATCCCCGTCGGAACCTGTCAAGCGTAAAAACCGACGGTCATTCTTTCTCACTCGCTGTCCATTTCTTTGACTGTCAGCAGCCGTTATTGGCAAAACATAAAACATAATAAACACCATCTCGAACCGAAACGAGGTGCTAAATAATCGCTTGCGCTGTTCGCGATTTAAGTCTCTACTCGGTCCCGAGTGGTGAACTTACAACGAGAATTTACTGTATTAAGATTTATACGAAAACTAAGGTAGTAGAATATTATTTAACTGAAAATCTGGTCTAATTAAACCCGTGTTTGGATTCATTTTTATCGGAAAGATCTCGATAACCCAACAGAAACGTCCTCTTTAAAATAAAATAGATATTGATTTGCTGCTTTACACGCTCTTATGCTTTGCCTCTCTCATTCGTAGTCATTAGGGCCGATTGCAGTACGCGTCAAACTCGAGCATACTCGTATACTCGGTTCACGTGCGAGCTTATACGAAAAAGTGTCTACTTGTTCGCTAAAAGCTCACTTCGCATGGTATATTAAAACTTTCACAAATATGAGACTATGACGAAAATTGAAAGAGAAAACGTAGAAAATTTTATTTTTCTATAACAGTATACAAATTTAGATTGGTATATAGGGAGCCATTTCGGCTTGCAGTCTGTTTCGTTTCGCCGCGATAATAATAGAAGTGGAGGGGGTATCAATCACCTTATTTCGAGCCAAAAACCAGGTTCTTTCGAGATTTTATAAAAATGATTTAGCGTACCATGTTTATTTCACCCACTTAACTACCTTTGCTGGCCGTCCGCACGAAGCTAAGGGTGGGTCCAGATCAGAGTTGCCATACGTAAGAAATTAATGGCGGCGTAGGAAAGACATGACGCAGTACGAAGGAGTAGAAGGGGAGCACCTGCAGCAATAACGGTATATTTGTGTTGAGGACACGGTGACGTACAGTAGACCCTCGCTATGGGCGCATTTTAACCATGCGCTGCACGCGCGTCGTTATTCCCACCATTTCGTGGAATCCTTTTAGAGAAGAGATACTGATAGCGAGCGAGAGGGGACGAAAGGGTTGACACGACTTTTCCGTAGTCCACGAAAGAGAGAAATCGTGACACTTTTTTCATTGCGCGTTCGCCGCCAGTCCCAAGCACGCGCCTATAGCGAGAGTTTATTGTACCAAAATTCGCGTATGGCGTGCACAAGTTGATTACTCTATATAGGTGCTGTCCTTAAATTACTTCAGGGTAATTTTGGCGATTTCTTACCCCCTCCCCTCCCCAGTATGAAAATTCGTAAGATTTGATATTCCAATCCCCTCCCCCACCCTTTCTTACGTAATATGTTTTACATTGCATTTTTTCAGCTATTAAAATTTTTTTAAAGGTTTATATAATTCATTTAACTCGGTTTCGCGTGTGCGATGAAACATTGTTTTTTAGACTACTCATATTGAAAATTTTGTTAAAAACATATTACGTAAGGCGCTACCTGACTCCCTTTCCCCCTTATAAGAAAATTTAAGGAATTCGCGCCCCTCTCCCGTATCAAAAAGCCTGGCTAATTTAAGACCGACCCCATAGGTCTATGTGACGTCATGTCTTCCCTGCGCGTAGGAATTTGCCTGGCAACTCTGGTTCAGACAAGGTAGAGCCGAACCCTGAGCCTAGCACGCCCAATGCCTGTTGTTTACGCCACAGTACTCTGTTTATATTGGTGAAACTCTGAAGAAATGTACGTTTCACACGTACAGTGGGTCAAATAAGTCTTCGTATAGTGCGGTTTAGAAATTTCAATGCTGTATTATTTTAAGGCAATAGTTAGCAGTGATATTTTATTTACGTTATTTGTATTCGTCGATGTTTAATTATAAATTATACAAAAAACTGTTATGACCTTATTAATAGTTAATTCGTAAATGTGCGTTTAAGATGAACTGGATAGAATCAAGGTCAAAAAAGTTTCTGTACCCCAATTAGAAACGCAAGAAACAGTGTATGAAAACAATGGAGCAACGCATCGTTTCGTTTGGTGTCAGCAGGGTTTTCGTAAACGAAGGAAGTAGATCTAAGTCTAACTAAACGTAAAATTAATTCTATAAATGGAAACTCCTATCCTTATACTTGAACTCAACTAATAGTGAAGTTTAGAGAAGTAGGAAAGTCAGTTCGAGAACCTGCTAGTGTAGTAAAAACCACACTTTACGATCCAATACATCAATTGAAGGTACAAGGAAGATTGAAGGAGCTTTTCGAAGATCGCACACGTACCGGCCGGCCACAAAAAAAAATGGAAGCTCATCATACATATGAATTTTTAAAAATGATCAGGGTAGAACCAAAAACAAGTGCTCCAAAATTGGCTAACATAATCGAAACTGATTATACTTCGAATCTCGCCCTCGAGCTACAAGTGTAGTAGCATTTATTCTACCTACTAACAGTCACGATTTCAGAGTTTTAAACCTAAAAATCCGATGACCAGCCGAGCCGTCGGAGGGCTCCCGGCCCACACGGGCTTGGCGCCCTCCAACGGCTCGGCTGGTCATAACGTTTTTTTGTGCCGAAGCAGTCACATCGTGAGTTTCTTCGGACAAGTTTTTTCGTTCGATTATTATGATTATTTAAGGAAAAAATATCGGTGTGTATACCAGAATGAAATGGGTAAACGCAAGGAGAAGAAATGATAGGGTGTTAAGGATATTAATAAAGCTGGAAAGAAAGTTAAACAGGAGGACAGATCGCGTGGCGTCTACGCGCTCTTTTGTTTCCGATAATGAAGACGCAATTTCAGACAGCGAAATAATGACAGACGAAAATATGTCGAGGCCGCTGGATTTACCGAGCTATACAGGTGAGTTTTGATGGGTAATTCCTACATTTTTCTTGTAAACGCTGAGGTTCTGCGAGACATAACATGAAGGCGTAAGGATATTGCGATCGAACTTATACGTGAGATAAGTTTATGATCAACAAAAAATTTACGGTTGAGCTTACACGGGAGTTAAGACAAGACCGAAGTATATCTACAATAGCGGACTCTTACTAAGGTCCCCTTTTGCCTCCTACAGAGCCTCAGATCCAGGAAAAGGTAAATACAGCAACCGCCTCAAGCAGAACTTGTGCGCTCCCACTAGTAACATATGTCACCGTGGTGGGGAGACAGAATAAGGCCTCTACTTCGAACACCACCCCTTTGGAGAAGCCACCACCCATTGAGCTAGCTGACGTATCTGTACCTTTAGACGAGAAGATTTTGTCAATAATTGGCGAAACTCCAGAATCAAAAGAAGGTGAGTTAACGATCTCGCCTCATATTTCGTTGCGATAGGCCGTCTGGCTTAAAGAGGGTCAGAAGAAAGAGGTGAAAGAGACCGTCTTAAAGAAGCATGTGAGGAAGGGTGTCTGCTTCTTGGAAGCACCGATGCTGAACCCAGAGGTTGCAGCATCGTTAGATGACAGCTCTCTGAACAGGGACAAATGTTTCTGCAAGACTCAAAATTTCGTGGGTTCTGCCTTAACGGCTTTGGTTAAAATCATTAACCATTTACTTACTGAAAAGAGAGAAGATATCGATGTAAGAAAGGCAATTGAAGGGCTGTGGGAGTCATTCCAGTTCTTTGCAGAGATGAATAGGGGACAAACAGGGTCTCGAAAATCGTGTATTATACCCAGCATAAACAAGCAGGTGGCATCGGTGCCGGAGAAAACTGTTATAGTCGAGTTCCTATTTGGAGCGAAAAGTTGAAAGAGGCCGGTCGACAAGATAGGACAAGGAATGAAGTTTCAACAATTGTTGAAAAGCACACACCGAGCAACAACCAGGGAAACTCGGAACACCCGTCTACGCTGAAGCCAATGGTTCAGGCGGGTTCAAGGATGGGTTTTGTACCGAAACCATCGCAGCGAGTACCACGCAATCGTTTTCATATCTGCGAAGCAAGCGCAGAAACCCACCCTTTCGTCCAGCACTCAACGGACAAAAGAGCTCAAAGCAGCAAACCCATTAGAGGTAACTAAGGTGGCAGGTAGACTAAAGCTTTTATAAAGCAATGGATGACAATCACTTCAGACCGCTTCGTCTTGGAATGCATTCAGGGTTATAAGTTGACATTTCACATCCAAGGCCACTCAGACATCGCTACCACCTTCGCACAGCTGGTCTCAGAGGGAATCTCTGGAAATTAGAGAGGAAATAGATAGTTTATTGCGGAGAGGTGCAATAAAACCTTGTGAACCAGTCGATGGTTCATTTATTTCTAATGTGTAGATCCAAACCATTTTAAAATAGAAGATGTTCGCACAGTATGTAAGCTAATGGTGCATGGTGCATACCTTGGTTCAATCGATTAGAAGAGTGGAGCAAAATTGAACCTACATTGACAGCAAAATTAGTTGCTTGCATGAAAACACCTATGAGAGAAGTACTTACCCCTTTAAGGCTCAGACACTTTACTCGGCGGAAAAAAATGATTTCTTCCGATTAGTTAACTGGAAAATGGTCCCAATACATGCAGTCCATCGTTGTTTTCCCTAAAAAACCCAGTCGAAATATGATTTTCTCGATGTGACGTATACGTCAAACTGGGCGTGTACGGATTAAAAAGCGATTTTTTTTCATAAATCAAACTTTACAAGCATTATTCTTTTAGTATAACAATTAATTTACACGTATCTACCAAATAAAATGTAAAAAAAAGTAATTTTACTCTCAACTGTTTAAAGAAAACAAGGACGACGTTTCAGGTTATCGAAAAATGTCCGACCGTCAGAAATGTTTCCATGGTTACTGTAAACATTATTTACAGAGGTAAACGCATCAGTGGCTTACATCTCGGAGCCATTTAGAGAGCTGAACCGTTTTAGGACTCAAAATTGTCGACTATTGATTTTTTATACGTCTGAAAATGATGTGACGTATACGTCACACTGGGCGCTAAAGGGTTAAGGCCAAAGGGGTCCCAATCAAAATGCAAAACTTTGACCGTGTATTTTCATTATGTCATTTTGTATTTACCTTTTTTCAGTTGTAATTTATATTTTATTTCTCTGTTAATTAGTTGTCAAAGAGTCTGTATCTTTGTTATATCAATACGTAATACGCTACTTTCAAAGATACTGGAAAGAATTTTTATTCATTCGTGTTGTGTTTTAAGCATAATGAGAAATTAGTTCAAGCAAGGTATACGGAGACTTATTTGGTTCACTATATGTAGGCACGTGGCATTATAGGATCTGAACTGGTGTTGGACTCAGGGCTAGACTCTACTTTGGACCCACCAACAATAGTTGCGGCGCGTGACGTGCGAGGCAAACTTTTAGTGAACAAGAGGCTTTTTTCATATACATATAGGCTTGCACACGGACCGAGTAAGCGGAGTACAGAAGTGTCAGGTGCTCCAAAAACGGAGAGAGACAATGTATCATATTATTCATATTTCATCTGTCCCTTTCGTTTTTGCGTTCGGCATGATAGAATCATGAAGTCAGTGGTGACAAACGCGTTCCCTACATACTATGATCAAATAAATACTATGATTCCTGGTAGAGAAACACATCGGACATTTAACGAGTCCCTACTGTATTTTTAGAATAGTACAAGCGAAGTTTAAACACGCCAGTGTCATTTAACAAAAACTGTTTGTCTCTGATAAGGCGATGGTCACTTTCAATTACAGTAGTGCTCACCTAATTATCGCATACCGTGACCGAACTGCGAAAATTAAGCGAGGTGGTAACATTGGGAGCGGACGAGATAATGTAAAATGGTATTTACTATGTAGATTAGCCGTTTTACGCAGCATTTCACAGCGATTAATCGCAGTGAATGGTGGGGGAAACACCTACAGGAGTGGTGGTAATGCGTGCGTGACTGAAGCAGGAGCAGTTCATGCACACATAACCACCACTCCTGTAGATGTTTCCCCTGCATTCACCGCGAATAATCGCAGTGAACCCTGGTTTTACGATACCATCGAAGAAGGAATTGTTCACATTTGCAACTTTAGTAAGAATGTTAGGACTTCGAACACTATTTCGCAGAAATTTCTTTACTATTTCAAGGAAATAGTACACAGAGGTGAAAACCATTATTGACTTTATTAATAGGGAACTTTGCGCTTTTGTTATGCGAAGCGATGTGAAGCGACTTGCGTTGCAACTAAACGAGAACTCGAGGCAGTAGAACTTAATTAGCAGAGCATTTATAATATAACGTCTATTATATACACTTCACCTGGTCTTTCGTTAGTTATATATTGCCCGGGTAACTCAAAATCATTTAGATGCGATCATGTTTGGTATCAGTTTCATCGCAAAAACCTCAGAAATACGGCCAAAACAATCTCATAGATATAAAGTGAAAAATATCAAAATTTTACTTTTCTCATTTCACTGGTGAGTCATCATGGGTCGTAGATAATGTGAAGACTCGTTCGAGCAGTTCCAAAAATAATATAGCGGGAGTAATTCAGCGACAATTAAACGGGCATTATTGTACCACCAATAATTGCTTGGTGGATAAACAGTAAGAAAATTTGAGCGAGTGATACCAATTCCAGTATCTATGTATCAAATACCATCACAATTGTACACCCTCTTCATCAAAATTAGTAGTAATGAATCCAATGAATTTATACAGCGTGTACAGTGGCAGTGTCTAATTCCATACCGGGTAATGTGATTTTGTGGACGTGAATTCATTTTCGCAGAATCATCTGTAAAGCCTGAACATTGTTTTCTCCTTGATTTGTCCCTACCGCTTATGCTGTTTGGGTGTGCTTAGGCTGTTTGGGTTATTCTGCAGAACTCCCTAACAATCATGTAACCAGTAAAATCAAACACTTAATAAGATAGCGGCAAATCGCAAATTGTTTAAGCAGCAGAATACGTGTGGTGGAAACTGGAAGAAATGTGTTCCATTAAGAATCAAATAAGTAATGAAGACAAGGTGGAAAAGGAAGGCGTGAAACAGATAAAAAAGTAGCAGTGTAAACTTGTCATAAGGCATATCTATAAAAAAATTTCTTAAACAAAAAGATATTAATAACTAACGTAAAAGAAAAAACTGTTCAGGGGCTTGTCTAGACTATGGCACATTAGTTAAAGAAGAAGTGATAATAGAAGCAGTAAAGAAGGGTGAAACAGGAAGTATTAAGAGCCACCCCTGCATCAGATTCTGCTACATTGATAGTTGTACGTTTTAGAATGTTAGATTTACTGAAGCTGTTCAGTAGTCAATAATATACGTCGGTGGTATTTAGCAAACAACAGAGTACAAGCTCCATGAGTGCAGAGAGAAAGGGACAGAATAGTGGACGACATTCTTGAAGCCACACATCTCAAAGAATTTTTAGCCTGTCACCGATGTTTCGTTTTACTTTACACTACATTCTATTTCTTACGAACGTTTACATATATAATCAACAAAATGTAAATCCTTTTATTATGCATGTATCATACTCAAAAGAATTTTCAGATACAATTATTTTGAACTGATCAAATGCTCTGGCAGTTAAATGTTTTATTTTTAATAATTCTATTGTTTACTTTACATATTGAATTAGATAGGTAGTGATATGATCCATGGTGAAAGAATTACAAAGCTTCAGAGTTACAATTTCTGATTAGAGTAAATATATTAGTACTTTTCACTAGTATTATTATCAATTGAATGCGCATTGATCCTTGTTAGTTCGAGTATAGCCATTACAGTGACGAATTACATTTTTGCAACTTAATTCATAAAACTTGAGAAACAATTACGACACTAGTAATTATAATTTATTACTCGAATAGACATAGCATCTAAATAGGCAGATACATGCATATTTTAAGAAACGAATGGAAAACAAGTATTTGGTTTAACATTGGTATTTGTCAAAATGTATCATCTATGATATGAAAGAATAGTAGTAGCCCAAAGAAGTCGTTGCCAGATCCAACGTGGAACTCTGCATGGTCCTAGACTAGCCATTGCACTTGCTATGTGACGCAACCAGTCCCATATACCCCATGGTGCATGCCCTCCATTGACATAAAGGACATATGTAAACCCATCTTTACATTTACCCCGGATGGAGTAATAATATGGTAGAAAACTATGTAATCGAAAATGACATCTCTGATAAAACAAAATAGCTGGTGCATTGCTAGACAATACGTGTAGGAAGACTGCTTTTACGGAAGAACGTTCTGGAGCAGTGACATGCGCTAACAATTGTTCCAATAATAATGAAGCAATTCCATTTCTCCTATACGCACGACGCACTCCTAAACTAAGGATATAGCCCACTAAACAATCTTTTCCTAAACTTGAACACAAAATACCACGATCCTCTGTGTTCAATTTGGCATAAGGCTTTATTTCTGCGACAATAAGTCCAATTATTATTCCACCATATACAGCTGCAAGTGCATAAAACCGTGAGGAACTTGTTATATCTTCATACCACGTATAAGGGTAATCTACGACAAAATAAATATTTGTATTAAAGATAAGTAATTTACAAAATACAACATATAAGCACACATATAAACGATTTTAAGCCCGTTTTAAGAAGCTTTTTTATTACCCACAAAAAACAATTTATCAAATATGTACTTATTAATCCTTTATGGTCCAATCTTTCAAGTTGCTACAATTCCAAAGATTGTGCTAAAAATGTCACTGTTACTTGTTACCGTTCCTATACACGGTTGGGCAAAGGTACAATAGCGCGTGTGTACTATCATTATGTCCATTAGCGATATATGTAACATCGTAAACTGTATATTCTGTAGCAGCAGTTTAATATACGCTCGTAAATTGGAGCCCTGCATTTATCTTTTGTACCTATAAAATTCGCGAATTGGAAAAGGCAAAATGATAGCACACTTAAACTTTCCTTACAACGTTCTTAGTATGGTTGATGCACCGTTTGTGGCCACTTTAAGGTATTGTACCAGTTTTGGCCACTTCTTAAAAAATATAACACTTTTTCGTGTAAGCAATAAATGTAACTTTATATTTCTAGCGGTATACTAAACAAAATATTTATGATGATAAATTCTCCACATAATAATGATCTACAAGCAATTTAAAATTAAGATAATTATGCACATGGCCAAAACAGTGCAATGACCACAAACGGTACATCTACCCTATCTACTTCCATCTCGAGTTGTGTAGATGTGCTACGGTGACATTATCGATAAGCTGATACGTGGAAAAAAGTTAAGCAGCAAGGAAATCCGCACAAGTCTGGTATTAAAAAGTCAAATTTGATCAATCTCCAACATCATAGTATCTGCCAAGGAGAGTTGAAAAGTATTTACAATTTGTTGAGAGCCGTTAACAATTACGGTGGCATGAAAAATAGCAGATGATTTACTGCAGTATCTGCTCGTAAAAAATGCAGGCACTACTTTGCGCATAGCGTTGTTTCGTACAGAGAAAAATAATTGGAATGGTCCTGACAGTTCTGTTTATTTTATACATTATTGTGTAAAACAGGAGAAAATAAGAAAAATATGCGTAACCAAGTGGGTAAAGGCAGCCTTATAATTGCGGGAAGGGGGTTGACTATGGTGGAAAAATTGATATTACATGCATTCAAGACCGAATAAAAAACATCAGAAAAATAGAAAAAAATAGAAAAACAAATTAGGGAGTATGCAGTGCATAGTGTCCAGATAAACTTCATATTACAAGATAATAGCACCATCCATACTACTAAAGTTGTTCAGGAATATACTTCACACAAGAATATTCCACTTTTACATTAAGTTGGCTAGCGTCCTTGTCTGATTTAAATATCTTAGAAAACTATTAGAAGCAATTTGTACGAAACGTTTTAGTTTGTAGGGATAACAAGTAATTAGGAAATATTGGTGACTTCAGGGGTCATTCTGGTTAGATGGGTTAAAATATTGTTTTTTTAAACATTTTTTTAAAGTACATATCCTCAAGAATGTAGGTAGGTACTGTTAATTTTCCATGGAAAATTTCGATTATTTTAGCTGCTACAGAGGCATTTTGTAGGGAGCGCGCAGTATTGGCCTCTATAGATGAAAACTTTGAACGCGTTTTTCCCAAAACGTCATTTGTTCACATCGTGAAGATAAAATCTCCAAATTTATAGAATCTTTATAAATTTTACTGCTTATTCTGCACACCTACGACTCTCGCACTGAATACAACCAAGGATTTTCATTGAGTCTAACCTACTTTTAAAATCGAAAATAGCAAAAAAAGCCGAAAAACATTTTTCTTGCATTTTCCCACCATTTTCTTAATTTTGAAGATAAATCGCTAATTATAGTCTGATCGATAGCGACAGTCTTACTGATCAAGAATCTGTTTGGATTTTTTATTTCAGATCAGTCTAACAGTTGAAGTCACTTGCACGAGCGAGGCATGAATTTTTAAACATGTCGTTAAGACCGCTTTCAAAAGCATTTTAAAAGCAATAATTTTGTTACTTTTATATCTTTTATTTACTGTAAAAATGTAGTTTAATAAATAGAAACATGTTTTATTCCATTACTATAATTCTTAGCAATAAATTCCTGAAAAGCGCTGAATTTATCGGCGCACTAACCGGAATGACCCCATAAAAAATTTAATTTTTGTATCTGCTATTAGATCTTCATGAACGGAAATCCTAATCGTAACCGGTTTGAACTCCATCTCACTCGAACTATTTCCAATCATACAATGGGTCTATGAAATTCACACATAATTTGAATGACGTACCTAGCAAATAATTAAAAATATTGAAAGAATTTTAAGTATTAAAATTAAATTAATAATTAAAAGTATTTGGAATAATTTTCAACGAGAAAACCTTGCCTTTCCATTGCGACTATCGTGAAGATCTAATAGAAAATACATATTTCAATTTTAATTAGTATGAACATACATGTGTTCAAAGCGCAGAACGAGCTGGGAAAGCCTTCCCAGCAGAAGCGATCGCTGGGATAGGTCTGACTAATTTGATACGGTATTTCACCTTTGCGCTAGTCAAAGCATTAAGGTAAAATAGAATACAGTACTTCCTCGATGAGGGCTCGGTTTGGCGCACATGATGAGGACCTTTCTCTATCCCCACCACTTCTGTCTCACTCTTGTCCGGCGAGACAGACGAAGCGTTGATATTTTTATTAGGACGCTACGTGGAGGCGACAGGCAGAATGAAGTGGAATAAGGTTTTAACAATACTTTAATAATGAAATACAAAAAGAGGATGAATGGCACGCGTTACAATCGCCGGGCGTGAACCGCACGGGAAGCAAGAACAACATGGTAGATCCCCATGAAGGTGGCCGTTCCAATGAGCGGCTGGCGACTTCGGCTGGCGACGCTTCCACTAGTGCAAGGGAGAAACAGATGCATACTTCTCCCTTGCACTAGTGGAAGCGTCGCCAGCCGCTCATTGGAACGGCCGCCTGAAGAGGACGCGTGGTACGCTGCACGCGCCAGTAGATGGCGCTGTGCACGCCGAGTCATTCACACTCGTTAGCTCCAGATCGCTCGTTACCTGAGGCCCGTATTAACAATTATGTCTCGCTTCGTCTTTCTGACGTCTGACACTCCGTCCTTTGCGTGCGCGACGGGCGTACGGAATCGTCGTGAGCACTCATCGTAAACACGAAAACGGCTTCTGCGAAAGCTTGACGCAGGCCCGGCTCAAATCTTTTTTGCGCCCTAGGCGAATTTGTCAAATTGCGCCCTTTATTATAATACATTTATTTAAGATTATTTATGACTTTACTCTGAAAAATTAGGTAACTGGCTAGGGCGTAAGGTTGACAAGAGGCGCCAAATGGTATTTTCATTGTTGGCATTGTTGAAAAGTTTTAAATGAAATATTACAAATTATACTGCAACTGTTTTAAACTACGAATAAAAATTCAGAGTAAGGTCATCAATAATCTCAAATAAATGTAGGGGAGAGGTTTGCAGGTTGCCACCCCTTAGCTTTTTTGATCATAACTCGTCATAAAATTAACGTATCGTTGATTTATGGTATAAGTTGGAAAGAGGAAGTGTAGAGCTACAATCCTGAGCTAGAAATCATGTAATCTCTCGAAAAAGAAAAATTATACTGCAAATTCTCGAAAGTATCTAAAATTGACTCCTTGAAATTTTGGCTTGCAGGTTGCCACCCCTAGAAAAATTGTTGAAAGTGTAAAAAAACTCAAGTCAAAACATGATTCAGAAAACTTTTCAACATTTATTAAATTTTATTTGCAGTCAGTGGCTGTAAACATGAAAATATGAGTGGAATTGCCATGAAAAATCAGATTTGCAAAATGGTATGGAATCATTCAAAATCATCATAGGAATCACAATTCGGGCAAGTGTAAACACTGTAGCGCTTATCGGCACATTTCGCGTGAACGGCTGTTTTGCATTCGTGACACTTGATAGAGTTGTTTCTATTGAAAAGGAAGCAAGGTGGCAATTCCGACGCATGTTTGGAAAATATGAGAAAAAATTGTCAATTCATAATATGTTTGGAAATCTGTTTGGCATATGTAAATTAGATAAAAAAACAACACAGTACGAATAGTTACCTTGAATTGTCGATGAAAATGTTCAATTTACGAGCATAGGGAAAACACACAATTTCAATAATTCGATTTCTTGACAAACACTATATCACACTTCGCTCAGCAAACACAGTGTTATTGCGTCTGTCCGCTTCAGAGGTTAATAAATAGTGACAACTACTATTTTAACGTCGATGTGAGCCAGAGTTGAGCTTATGACACTGTTAGAAAGTCGAAATACAGCAGGGGTGGCAACCTGCAAGCAGTGGCAACCTGCAAGCCTCTCCCCTATTATAATAAAGGGTGCAATTGGACAAGTTCGCCTAGGGCAGCAAAAAAAGCTCGTGCCGTGCCTGGCTATCTGACCGTGGCGCATATGCGTCGAGTAATCACGATTTCATCTAAACGCTTGCCCCGTCGCGCACGCGAAGCATTCCACCTCGCTCCTGTTACAGGGGCCCGTCCTGTGCTTGCTGTCCTCGCGTCGCTTCGTTTCTAATAGGTAATTCAGCGGAATCGCCCCGCGTGTGGCAGTCACGTTGCGCCGGGCCGGATGGCGACAGCCGTAGGGACAACATGACCATCGACGGCCCGGCCCCGGAAATTTCCAGAAGTAGGCGATGGACAACTGGCGACGGGGCAGTTTACCCCGTTCGTAGGGATTGTTCGAGGCTCGGCTCGCAACTGAGAGATGGAGAATAGTTTGTCGTGTTTGAGAGTTCGTTTTGACGACAAGACGACGCATTGTCTAAACCCGCGATCTCGTCTCGGCGCTTAGTTTTTGTGAATCGCACTCGGCCGAACAGGTTAGGCGAAGTGTACCTCCATCCGATATACCGAGAAACGGCCTCGCCGGGGGTGCACTTACGCGCCGTTACGGACCACCGCGACCGTGAAACCGAATAACAGCGCGAGCGAGCGAAATAGATAGCCGCCAGGTTCACCGACTCCCCTGCGTTATCTTCGGACCCCTCGAGCGACCATTACCTACGCAAGGTCCAGCGACACGCGAGTGCCTAGCGATAACGAAGACGGAGCGTCGTCTCCAGGGTATGTTTTAATTATTATTTCTATGTTTTCTCTAAGAATATATGTAACGAAAGTATACTTTCGTTAATCCGAATCTTGCCGCGCTGCTCATGCTCCGCGCGCCTTTTAATGGACTACCGCTAGATGGAATGGGGGGAGACGTAGATTACGTAATAGAGCACATGGGAAAAGCATACAAAACAATATTATAAATTGATTAGGAGAAATAGAAAAGTGATAGTTGTAAACTGTAATTGTCGTTTCTTTGTTTACAGGTAAGAGTGTAAATAATGTAAATAATGTAAATAATTGTTGTAAAACAGCGAATAAAAGTTTAAAAATCTTTGTTTACAGAGAAACATATTTCAGTTTATTTATTCATCGCTATCCATAATAATAAGAGGCTTATAAAACGACAATTTTGCTTACAATGGCGAAAAGATTGCAATTTGTATTTAAATCTGTGGCATCACCAAAGGATAAGAAAACAACTGTAATCACCATAACCTCAATTAAAACAGAGGAGATTAAAGAATATGCGTTGCCACAAGATATGATGTTTATAAGTGAACATGAAGAATTGATGAAGACAGATGTTTATAAGAGAGTGAGAAAAAGTTTGACTCAAAGAGGTCAAGAGAGGATAGTGTGGATTACACTTACAAAAGAATTAGAGGAAATATATTTGGATACAGAAGGTAATATAATGTTTAATGATGTATATTTAGAACAGATAGTAGTAAAGGATAGAGTAGTGGAATCCACACAAAAGAAAGAAAGCCAATTGAATTTGAAACATGTAGCAGAGAAGTTCATGATTGAAAAGTTTACATGCAAACATTCAAATACAAAACAGTGGCTAGACACATTTGAAAAAGAATGTAAGAGATTGGAAATCAGGGAAGATAGTACTAAGATCGAGATACTGAGATTATTCCTTGAAAAACCATGTTTAGATTGGCACTCAGCAACTTTAACAACATTGACAATGGAGTCGCAATGGGATGAATGGAAAAAGAAGTTTTTAGATACATTTGCGGACAAAGGATGGAGTACAGGAATGTATGCTATAACTTACAAGTATAAGGAAGGTTCACTGATGGAATATGCTATAAGGAAAGAAAAACTAGTGCTAGACATGGATAATGATATTAGTGCACAGACCCTAGTGATGCTTATAGCAGCAGGATTACCTGAATTTATCAGGAATAAAATAGATAAAGAAAAGTGCAAAGGCTCAACTGAACTACTACATGAAATCAGAAAATGTGAAGGCCTAGTAAATAAAAATAGTTTCACAAAAAAGAGGGAGGAGAGACAAGAGAATAAAAAGAAATTTGAAGAGAAAAAACCATGCAAAAATTGTGAGAAATTAAACAAAGGTATCAGGTACCACCCAGAGGACTCATGCTGGTTCAAAAAGAAAGATGGAAATGAAGCTAGAGTAATAGGAAGCAACTCGGTAATAGAGGTAGACCTACATGCAGAACAAAAAAACGAGTAATCACACCATTGATTAAAGTAAAAATATTATTGGAAGAAACACTAGAGATAGACGGAACATACGATGCAGGTTCCCAAGTCTCTCTAATAAATTCAAAATTAGTTAAAATAAGAAAAAAGACAGAAGATGTAAATAAGATATGTTTAAAAACAGTCAATGGTGTGACACAAACAAAAGGATTGGTAACCATAAAAATAAAAATTTTTGAAAAAGAAGAATACGTTGATGTATTCATTGTAGAAAGAGATGATTTTGAAGATTTTCTTATCGGCTTAGATATAATAACAAAATTCAAACTAATTCAGGACGAAAATTTACAAATATCTCAGAAGAAAGAAATACAAATAGGGAAAAAGATAAATACATTGGATAAAAATGAAGAAATAGAAGAAATTAAAATAAATTTTAACGAACATGTAAACGAAGACGGGTTCAAAATGAATTTAGATCACCTGGATAGTATAAAAAAGATAAAAATTGAAAAACTAGTAGGAAAATATAATTCAGCATTTGCAAAAAATAAATATGATGTAGGCACTGTTACAGACTATGAAGCCCGGATAGACTTAAAGGTTGATAAATATTGTAGTAAGAGACCATATAGATGCACTATAGAGGATAAGAAAGAAATAGAAAATCAAGTGGCAAAATTACTAGAAAATAAGTTAATAGAAGAATCTTACAGCCCGTTTGGAGCACCAGTAACTC
Source organism: Andrena chrysosceles (assembly GCA_963855975.1). Lineage (NCBI taxonomy): Eukaryota > Metazoa > Arthropoda > Insecta > Hymenoptera > Andrenidae > Andrena > Andrena chrysosceles. The sequence goes on along the minus strand of OY979766.1, from coordinate 36,210,283 downwards.
TAGCATTCAAAAGAGAGGAAAACGAACGAACAAGATTGTGTATAGATTTTACCGACTTGAACAAAATAATTATACCACAAGCTCAACCATTCCCATTAATAAATTATTTAATAATGAAAACAAGAAACTGCAAATACTTCACCACATTAGATATAAATTCCGCTTTTTGGTCAATTCCACTACGCATCGAGGATAGACAGAAAACAGGATTTGTTACACAAGAGGGGCACTTCCAATGGACGTGCCTACCGTTCGGCTTAAAAACAGCACCAGCCATTTTCCAGAGAATTTTATCCAATATCTTAAGAAAACACGGTTTAAAAGACTTCTCCGAAAATTACATAGATGACATCTTAATTTTTTCAGAATCATTTAAAGAACATGTAGAACATATAGAAAAAGTAATAAAAGCAATAGCAGATGAAGGTTTTAGACTAAAATTTAAAAAATGCACATTTGCAGCAGAATCAGTGAGATACCTCGGACATATAATAGAACACAATACAGTAAGACCAGTGAACGACAATTTAATTTCAATCAAAAATTTTCCAACTCCGAAAACCCAAAAGAATATTAGACAATTTCTCGGAAAAATCAACTTCTATCATGAGTATATACCGAAAAGCTCGATATTGCTAAACCCGTTACACAAATTATTACGCAAGAATGAGAAATTTATATGGTCTGAAGAATGCGAAAAATCCTTTACGGATATAAAAGAGTTACTATGTTCTCAGCCAGTGTTGGAAATATTTGATAAGGATTTACCAATAAGAATTTATACAGATGCATCACTAGAAGGTATTGGTGCAATATTTAAACAGGTACAAAATAATGGTAAAGAAAAGCCAGTAGCGTATTTTTCAAAAAAATTAAATGATTCTCAAAAACGAAAAAAAGCAATTTATTTAGAATGCCTGGCAATTAAAGAAGCGGTAAAGTATTGGCAACACTGGCTGATTGGAAGGAAGTTCACAGTATTTTCAGACCACAAACCACTAGAAAATATGAATATAAAATCTAGAACGGATGAAGAACTTGGTGAGTTAACTTATTATTTGTCACAATATAACTTCGAAATTAAATACATTCCGGGAAAAGAGAACGCCGAAGCAGATAGTTTAAGTCGAAATCCGGTACTAGAAGACACTGAAAATAAGGATGAAATTCTGAAAATAGTAAACTTGATAAAATTGGATGACATCAAAATAGATCAGAGAAAAAACGAAAGGATACAAAAAATGAAAACAAAATTGATAGAAAAAGATGGAGTATTCTACAAAAAGATTAGAAATAGAGAAAAGATTATTCTAGCTGAAGAATTAAGTATAGGTATGATAAAAGACATACACACCGAATGGTGTCATATAGGAATTAGACAAATGATGAACAAAATATGTCCCTATTATACAGCTAGAAATCTAACATCTAATATAAAAAAGATATGTAAAAATTGTGAAGTATGTATAAAGAATAAATCGAGAGGTCAAATAAAATATGGATTGATGTCACACTTGGGACCAGCAACAAAACCATTTGAATTAATGTCAATAGACACCATCGGAGGTTTTGGAGGACAAAGATCAACAAAAAGATATCTTCACTTGATGGTTGACCACTTCACAAGATACGCTTTTATTTTAACATCTAAAACACAAAATGCCACTGATTTCATAAAGTTAGTTCAGAACGTGCTGAAAACGGATGAGATAGGAATGATACTGACGGATCAGTATCCAGGGATAAACTCTAGAGAATTCAAAGAATTTCTAAGAAATAATAATATTAAACTAGTCTTCACAGCAGTAAACGCACCGTTCTCGAATGGGTTGAATGAAAGACTGAATCAGACTCTAGTCAACAAAATAAGATGTAGAATAAATGAGAAAGAACATAACAAGGCGTGGACAACGGTTGCAAGAGAATGCGTAGATAAATATAATCGAACGGAACATACAGTCACTGGATTTACACCACAATATCTGTTAGACGGTACAAACACAAATATCCTACCAGAAGAACTAAAAGAAGAAATAAATAATGAAGACTGGATAAGAGACAAAGAAATAGCGTTAAAAAGAACAAAAACATCACACGACTACAATAAAAAAATATATGACAAAAACAGAAAACACCATGAGTTCAACATAGACGAAGTAGTATACGTAGAAAACGGAAATAGACTGAATAGGAAAAAATTAGATAATCTAAGAATTGGACCATTCAACGTAGTAGAAAGAATATCAAATTCCATATATAAAATTAAGACTGGAAAGAAGAAATCAGAAACGAGTTTGTTCCACATATCGAAATTACTTCCGGCATCGGACATGGAAGAAGATTGAAAATATTGGGAATTTTCACCCCGGCGGGGGGAGATGTAACGAAAGTATACTTTCGTTAATCCGAATCTTGCCGCGCTGCTCATGCTCCGCGCGCCTTTTAATGGACTACCGCTAGATGGAATGGGGGGAGACGTAGATTACGTAATAGAGCACATGGGAAAAGCATACAAAACAATATTATAAATTGATTAGGAGAAATAGAAAAGTGATAGTTGTAAACTGTAATTGTCGTTTCTTTGTTTACAGGTAAGAGTGTAAATAATGTAAATAATGTAAATAATTGTTGTAAAACAGCGAATAAAAGTTTAAAAATCTTTGTTTACAGAGAAACATATTTCAGTTTATTTATTCATCGCTATCCATAATAATAAGAGGCTTATATATATTTTACTTTTCATTGTCATTCCTTAATTCCCGTGTACTCACTTATTCAACCCCTTTATTACCTTCCTAATCCCTGGTAAGTATAGTCAAGGTGGGCCTTATTCCTTAGATAAGAGCAAAAACCCAACAAAATATTCCAACCTCTTGGGAGAATTTACAAAAGTCCCTTCAGGACGTAACAATCCACCCTTTCGGCCAGAAAGAAGCGAGAAACGATCGTTCGGAATTATGGTTCACGATGACGGCTCAACACCGGTCCGGACCAGCGAGCCCTCAGCGAGGAAATACTGTATACAGTATCTATGTAAATGTTTTGGTTCAGAGATATCTTCTACTGAATCTACGATATAATCGCGGTTTTCTCAAGTTGATGAACACAATGTCTCAAGAAATATCTAATCAGTTTACTTCAAACTGTCAAAGAACATTCTGTAAACATGTGTGGTGGTTGAGTTACGTCAGTTACGTTCGAATTTTTTTGAAGTGTTTCTAGTTTTTGAAATTCAAAAGTGACGATAGTACTTACGTAGAAATCAATATTTATGACTCCTACGGCAGCTAGTTTGTTCACACTATTTAATAAACTTAATCATTTACCCAACGTAAAAACTCAGCTACATTTTTATAATTTAAAAATCCGTTAAATTTTGTTACGGAATTGTCCACTGCTGAACACTATCAAAGAAAATATGTTCGGCTATGATAGATGTATTTTCGACATTGTAAGACTTTTTTTTATAAAACTGTACTTGAAAACATTTCAGTATGTATGTTTTTACATGAAAACAAATTGAATGAATAAAAGTGATGGTTTACTGGAAAAAATTCTAAAGATGACGCTTTTTTTATAATCATTCAAATGCAACGTAAGTCTTAAACCCTTAAGGGGTCTCCCTAGTGTGACGGTTCAAAAAAATCGATTTTTTTTTGTTTTTTCTGAAAGTTCAACATCTTAAGAACATATTCCTAAAATATTATAGCTGAATTCGAAATTTTGGCAACGCTGTGAGCTATGAACAGTAGCGCGCGACCGGGCGCGCAGGTATGAATCGGAGCCCTCAACGCTTGTACCGAAGGTCGATCTTTTTGACTTGAAAAACCGTTACCTCCAGAGTTTCCTATGACCTGGCTACCTGTACCGTCCCCTTCTGTGCTAAAGGGGCCCCTCCAAGTGTTATAGCGGGTGTGATTCAGTGTGCATCGTAGACTCTTGACGACGAGTGCATCGTAGACTCCTGAGCAAAACAGAAGTGAGCAAAGTGAAAGAAAATGCCCAGAAAGAGCGATAAGGAGCATTCGAAAGGCTATTTAAGCCGAAACAAGAAAAGAAGATTTACAGGAAACCGCTATACTTTTGAACAGGACGTGAGTTATGCCAGCACTTCGGCTAAGAAGTTAGTAGAAGGCAACGACGAAAACATTGAAGTGACCCGAACGCACGGCTATCGTTTTGTGGACTTTTTTCGGTGTTTACTGCAATTAGTCAGTTAATTGAATGCAAAGTGTGCCATAAAAACATTAAATTTACAGAAACGAGTGTGCGTGGCTTAGGTTTTAAGATTGGAGTGCAGTGCGAATGCAACGTCACTTATATCAATTCGTGTTCGTTGATTTCTAATGCATACGAAATAAATCGAAGAATAGTATGCGTCATGCGTTTATTGGGGATAGGAAATAAAGGCCTGAACCTATTCTGCGGATTGATGGACTTGGCAAAACAATTCTACAGTAATACATACTATGCCGATTTAGAAAATCTGTACACTGCCTCAAAAGCTGTTTTCGAATTCAGTACAAACTTGGCGATGGACGAGGAGAAGCGAAGTACCTTTGAGAAGGAGAAGTCAAACATACATTTAACAGTTTCTGGAGATGGAACTTGGAAGAAGAGAGGATTTTCTTCCCTAATCGGCGTTGCAACATTGATTGGGAAATATACCAATAAAGCAATAGATGTAGTTATAAAATGCTCATATTGTAAGATGTGTGAAATGTGGGAAAAGAAATTTGACGACGAGGAAGAATACGATGAATGGAAAAGAAAACCACCAACACCAGTGTTCAGTGAACCATGAAGGATCTGCCGGGAAGATGGAGGTAGATGGTATTTCTGAAATGTTCGCCAGATCGATGCAATGATATGGCGCCATGTATACCCGCTACATTGGCGATGGCGACAGTAAAACGTATAACGGCATTGTGGATTTGAATCCATATGACGTGCAGGTGAAAAAGTTAGAGTGTGTTTTACACGTTAAAAAAAGGATGGGTTCTCGTTTGAGAGCAGAAAAAAGAAACATAAAGGAATAAGGGGAAAAGGTCCGGGAAAATTAACGGATAAGTTAATAAATGATTTAACAGCATATTATGGGTTTTCAGTGGAGGAAATGAAGAATGCGATTTGGGCAACGTATCACCATAAGTGCTCCACTGATACAGCGCCCGAACATGATTACTGCCCTACCGGAGCCGGCAGCTGGTGTTCGCGGCGCCGCGCTGAAGCAAAAGGCGCCCTCGACAATTACACTCATGATCCACCACTTACTGAACTCGTACAGCAGGTTATAAAGCCCATTTATACCAATTTATCCCAACACGAATTGATAGAGCGATGTCTAGGCGGAAACACACAGAACAATAACGAAAGTTTTAATCAGTTAATTTGGCATTTCGCCCCAAAACATATATACTCTGGGCCAAAAACAGTTGAAGTAGCAACATATTTAGCAACTGGCATATTTAACGATGGCTACCAGTCACTATTAAGAGTATTAAATACGATGGGAGTAACAATTGGCCCAGTAGCCAAAAGTTTTGCCGATACGCAAGACGTGAACAGAGTTTACCTTGGAGAGAAAAGGCATCAGGAAGCATCAAAAGAAGCTCGAACTGCTCGAAGGAAAGCAAATGCAGCTTTACAAGAATTGTATGAAGAAGAGGAAGGTGTACTCTATGGGCCAGGCATCGGAGACTAATCGTAAGTATGATTTATTATTTGAAAAATGGTACTTGAATCTTTAAACGCGTTTTACTCGAAACTACATTTTTCGGCCCGGCGATCACGATATCTCCAAAACTACTCAACCAAACGACTTAAAACTTAACATATATATTGAGTGCGTGTTCTCTTAGGATCTGACGTAGAATGAAGTCATTATTTGCAAAATTCGAATTTTGCAGCTCAAAAAACTGACCACTTTTTTGCCGCGAAATGAAAACTTTTCTTTAAAGTGCCGCCATTTTTTTATTTGGTGATTTTCTATTTTCATTCTAGTTCAAGTCCTAGCTACATTCATATAGATTAAGAAAATAACTGTGTTTTTTGTTTCAGATAACCATGGCAGCCGGAATCGTGATCGCCAGCAGCAGGCGTTTTTTTGCGAGCTTTTCATTATAACCCTTATAACATAAAATATAATTATCATTAATGCTTCAAAAAATTCAAGTAGATTGTCAAAATGTAACTGAATAAATACCCCAAAGTTAGAAACCGCAATATCAAGTACATTTCCTTCAAAAACATTCCCAAATATAGCCCTATTTTCCAGGCGTCACACTAGAGAGACCCCTTAACTGGTATCCTGGAGTCGGTCATGACCCCAAGCACGCAAAGCTCACTGTACAATTTTTTGTTGTCTAAGTTTGTAAACTGAATTTCTAATTAATTTTATAAAAATAGTTTAACTTTCTACGTTTCAAACGAAACAGATGAATATTTTGTTAACTGCCACGCGCTGTTAAAAAGTTATACTGAATTTACAATCTTTGGAGTCTGTGAGACCCCCCCTTACCAACGCTGGTTAAAATAAATATTCAGGGACTCTCGGACAATATTTTCGATGCTTTTCATAGAATATGCCAACGCCACACACAGGCTGTATATCCTTCGATGTGAAAACACGCTAATAAATTAACCATCGCTCGCACCATCTGACAAGGACATTTTCATCGGAAGAACTTCAACAAGCCATTGATAATACATTCATGAACATCTATCAAAAATATGAACATTTCAGTTTTCCCTTTTGGATGTGTTATCTGCACTCGTCAATATTATTGTTCTTGGCTGCCAATGCGCGACCTTCGCAAAACCGAGGGGATGCTCGCACCGATGAAGCAAAACAGTGAGGTAGGTAGGTTTTTACGTGATGCCGGGGCCAGATTCTTTTTCTTAAGCCGAGGAATAGTAGTAGTATATACCTCCAAAGCAATGAAATATGTCAGAAAAAGCGGAGGACTTATTTTATGTATTTGTAGTAGCTGTAAGCGCGAATCATACAGGGTTATCCACCGAAGAATGGCGGCGCTCGCGCGAGTACAAATGAGATTGGCAACAGCATACTTACTACTACAATCATATGTCAATACATCCGCCATCTATGGGCTGTTGCTAAAAGTATAGGTTCGTGTAGATGCCAGTAGAGAGCACAAGGCGCTTTTGGCTGTCTGCCCAGATTACTTTACATTTGACGTAACCGACGGGAGAAAAAACGACAGCCTTTTCCCTCAGAAACTGATTCAGAATGTTAAAATGCTTGTTGATCATCCACGGTTTCGTCGTTCAACAAGCATTTTGCCATGTTGCCATTCTCATTTGTACTCGCGCGAGCGCTGCCAGTCTTCGGTGGATAACCCTGCAATATAAAAAAATTAACCCTTTCACGCTCAATGCAGAGATGGGCAAAAAATTATTTTAAATAAAAATGTCGTACACAAATTTTTATTTAAAATAATTTTTTGCCTATTTCTGGCTCAATGTCGCGTATAAGCTGTTTGTAAAATACATAATTAAAAGGAAAAGATTGTAAAAATATTTAAAAAAAGAAAGAGTCTATTAGAAGAAGAAAATGTCAAGGTTTCTTTTAATGTCACTTTTATAAAAAAAAAGGATAATGTAGTTTGGCTGGTAGAATTTTTCCAATATCAATGTTACTACGTATATTGTTATGCCTCAAGACAATAGCGTTGACGAAAGTAATGATGATTCCATTCAAAGGTAATTGATTGAACTGTAAATTTATGATGCAAAAACTGGTCCCATTTTTTATTTTGCAGGAAAGCATGGTATAAAAAAATATGTGTATGCCGAATAATCCTCACAAATAGGGGTTTAAAATGTTCAGTCGTGTTGACAAATCGGATTGTGTATACAGTTTTTCGTTATATGTTGGAGAGAAAACGTGCTAGAAGTGCAATCTTGGTTTTTCATCATATATTGTTTTCATCTGATATTCATCTAAATTTTTAAATTATATTTTGACAATTGTTTCACTTCAATTAGCCTCTAAATAGCATTGAATCAAACCAGTATCCTCTCAGTGAGCACACTTGGTAAGAATAGACTTGGCAATTGCACCTTAATTTCTTATACGAATCTGGCGAAAAAGGTGGGGCTTGTACGATGTAAGAACTGAGATAACGTATAATATCACTGCTGTTGATTAGTTTGATAATAAAACTTATTATCAGTGGGTGGCCAAATTATTATACTCAAACAATAGGTTTAAGATTTTGTAAGTTTAAGTGATGGAATGGCTGTATCTGCAAAAAATGGTCGCAAAAAATATTTAAAAAACGCATTTTAACGCTTGAAATTTCTAATTTTTTAATCAAGGACTCAATTTTTTTGTCATCCATTATGATACCGTTTTATCAAGATGAAGCGCAGGAAACGAAATTTCAGAAATTTTTGCCTATTTAGTTTGAACGTATGCACGGGCCAAACAATGTTTCTCCGGTGAATCGAACGAAGAGCTCTTATAGAGAAATCTTAAACATTTCTCTCCAATTTCGAATTTTTTGTTGGTTTTCTTATATGATTTTTATAGGCCGAGTTATTCGTGATCAAATCAAAAACTTTCACTTTGAACTCCTATAACTTGCGAACTCATGAGTAGCGAAATTTCGAAGAGAAATTTTCATGAGTGTTTTGGAAAGCTAAGAAAGTTACCTTTCAGAGCCTGTAGTTGCCAATTTAAGATTTCTTCTTAATCGTATTAAATCCATTTTAAAATGATCCCACAAAATTGACGAAAATGTTTAGAGTATAATAATTTAGCCACCTTCTGCACATATAATGAATACAGGAAACTCTTTTTATAGTTGAAACAAAAATGTAGCTTTCTTATTTACATTTCCGTTACACTATTTTCAAAGACAAGAACTATTTGAAGACCGATGTTGCGTATACCCAACATTTATTGTGATAAAAGCCGGTGACCTAAAGATATAAAGTTTCATATAAAGCTTATTTAGACTACTATTATTAATTGACAAAAATAAATATTTCACAACCTTTAAAAAATCGGTTCTGAGAGGACTGAATACAGAACTTCAAATACGTTTTTCGCAGAATTGGTGTACAAAAGTTAGCGTACATGATATCTAGAAAATGTTTAAATTAATTAACTTGATCTCTTGATTTTACCAACGCAACTCAGTTTTTTAAATACTGAAGTAGTAAGGCAAAGCGGTTTACAACTCAGGTCCTCTGAGGGGAGCGCGGGGGAGGGGGGAAGTGAGGGCGCGCGGGGGAGCGCGGCGGAGAGACACATGGGCGCGGGGCCTGCGGGGAGAGGAAAACAGGTTGCGCGCGCACGAGCCGCGGAGAGGGGAAAGCCGCGATGATGGAGGGGATCAGTCCAGGCCGAGCCGCCGCGGAGACCTCTCCAGACCGGACCCACCCCTGGAAACTATTTGAGACCTAACCGGAGGGAGTGAATGACTAAAGAGAACTTTTTCAGACCCCGATCCACCACCGGAAATTTTTCCCCCAAATATTTTTCCAAACCAATATGCGACATACAGACATTTCCAACGCAGAGAAATAATAATTTATTTTTATTGGGAATTGTTTCAGACGATCTCGGGAAAGATCGGCGTTTTCACACCGCGTATTCGGAGGGTGGGAAAGAGAGAGCATTACTTTTAAAGCTAAATTCGGAGGGAGGGAAAGAGACGGCATTACATAGTTGTACAATCACATTTTATTCTAAAGCTAACAGTATTTCGAAGCGTTCCGATTTAACGTCGCGACGTATCGTGTAACCTCTGGAGCAGCCGCGTGCGATGACGTCATTCAACGGCGCGAAGAAGGCTCAAGCGAAATATACATATGAGGTGTCTGCAAATCTTAGAATTATGTGGCGAAAGGAGAAGGATGATGGGTAAATAAAATGGAGAAATAATATACGTTTAAGAAATATTATTTAAAATTAAAAGAATATAATTTAACATTTTTTCCCATGAGCATCAGCTAGAATATCATTGATGGCGCATACTACCAGTTCGCTATCTACATGATCATCCTCACAGTAATGTTCGCTATCACGTATGATTCTAGCAGCACGACGCGTATCTAATGTTTCGCAGTATGTTTTGCAATATCGTTTTGCCGTAGCACGTTAACAAAAGTTTCAAATTTCGTCTGCACATCTCTTACATTTTGATGCAGCCGCGAATACACATAGTCTATACATGGCTCAAGATTTAATAAAAATGTTACTGTATCCGGTTTGAAATACAGCGGCTTATCATGTAGCGTCATCCTTACAATCGGAGAATTATAGATCTCACAAAAATCTATCGTTAATTTATCCATCGGCATCGAAGGTGATCCAGGTAATCGTGAACGTTCTTCGATGGTTTCACGGCTGTTGCATAGTGCATGCCATGTATACGATGATAACGTGAGAAACATCCCCCGATTCTCGCTGAGAACAATTTCTATATCAATTATAGGCCGAACGGTGAATCCAATTTCCAAATATTTGCTGCCCATAGATGTTAATGCGTAACTTCTGACCATGATCCGCGATGTTCGGCGCGGGTTAAGAGAACAATCAAAGCTATGAAAGTGTCCACTCGTATTAGGAATAAACATAAAAAAATTTTGGGAAGATGTGAAAATTAAGCCTTACCAAGCAACTGTATCCTCCCCGCATTGAGCTATGCCTTCATCTTGCACGATCAGAACGTAATAATTCATGCGTTCAACGTTTCCTTCGGCACAAGTACTACACATTTTTTTTCAGAGCACAATTTGTTCCGTCGAAAGTCACTGAGGCTACTGAGCGATTGATTGAATAGCGTTCAGGAGACTGGCTTAAATAGAGGTGCAATTGCTTTCCCCACCACAGCAAGGTGGTTTTATTTTAAAGCTACAAATTTTTCCATAATGTGTTTCAATCTTAACGTCGCAGCATATCGAAAGATCGTATGTAACTTGAGCTCCATCCTCAAGGATAAAAGTCTCGACATGTGTTGAATGTAATATAATACTTTTGGGAACGAAGAATCTTAGAATTATGTGGAATCAGCAGAAACTGTGTCGGATGATCTTGCGCGCTAATTCGTCATACGCGTGAATCATAGAAAGAATTTTGCTGTATCAGCAGAAACTGCATAGAACCATGTTGGGTCGGATCATCGTTTTTGCATTGGAGGGAGGGGGTACGCCAAAAGAGTAAGACAGAGATCGCAAATCATGACACCAGTCATAAAAGCGCGCTCCAAACTGCACAAAGCTTCAAATCGTTGCAACGTGTTGCGTGGAAACGACATTACATTTACATTCCATTTACGATCATGGAAGAATTCGCGCAAGTAGAACGCCAATTGTTGGATCAATCCGCACGATTGATTTCGCGGGACGAGTACCTCGCATGGGAGGAACGGTACAACGAGTGCATCGAATCGTTGGAAGAACACAGCCGCGTGAAACGCCAGCGATTATCGATCGGTGTTCGGCAATCGCTGATTGCTCGAATCACGCAGCTCGAAGGATTAAAACATTCGTTACGTGGCCGTTTCGTGCGCGAAGGTGCCGGACATTCTAGCATAGGACTTTTATGGCGTGAAATAGACACTGCTTTCGATAGCCGCGTGTTAACTGGTGCAGTGCTAAATTCAAACTATATCGCGCCGCGCAACTTCCTCCAAGATGCGGCGACCATTGTGGTGGAGCATGTGCGGGACACTTTGAGGAAAATTGAAACCTCAAAGTGAACACTGTATTCAACGGTGAATTTGTGGCGGGTGACAAGCATGCTTGTAAAAGCATCAACACCCGAAACTGCGAACTCTTCCGCACATCCGATCTGCAGGAGTGGTACCAGAGATGCGTCATCGAACCCACCCTGTCATCGCTGGAAGAATTCCAGGAACGCGACAGCGGATGGGCATTGACGAGAATCATGAATCTGACCATCAATGTCAACAAATACAATCCGCTGCGCGCGGGGTGCCACCACAAGTTGCCACAGGATTTATTGTTGAAAAATGCAACGATCAATGTGCAATCCCCGGATAATGCGTGTTTCGCGTGGGCAGTGGTCGCCGCTCTCCATCCTGCGGAAAGACATCCCGATCGCCCAAGTTCATACCCCGACTAGACTTCCGTATTAAATCTCCAGGGCATTGAGTTCCCAATGTCCCTGGGGCAAATTGGAAAATTTGAGCGGTTGAACGAAATCTCCATCAACGTGTACAGCTTCGAGATGGAGAAGACGAAGACGGTCTTTCCGTTGCGCCTCACCAGCCAAAAAAGGGATCAACACGTCAACTTGCTCTACACGCCGAATCACGAGCACGGCGATGTAGGGCACTTTGTGCTGATCAAGAATTTGTCCCGACTGGTGAGCGCACAACTGAGCAAGAACAAAGCCAAGAAATTCATCTGCGATCGGTATGTATAAAAAAAACATATGAAATGCTGAAATATCTCACGAAACAAATTAAATAAAAAAATTTTTGGGTTTACAGATGCATGCACTATTTCGGATCTGCCGCGAAGTTGGAGCTTCATTCGCTGGACTGTGGCAAGATGAGTGGGTAATAAATTATGCGCGTATCAACACCACAAAGTTCATAGCATAGCATATTATATGCATTGTTCGTACGATACATCGTTATCAGTGTATCGATGTCGCCGCGACGCGGATTGTGTTTCGTGGTTCGTAGACGAATTGAAAAATTTTGCGAATTTTGTCAAACCCATCTTGTCCAGTAATGTTCCAATGCTAGATTTAACTCCCGAACAGTTGTCGACATTTCACAATGCAACACATTGTCATATTTGCGAAGAACCATTCGAGGCTAGCGATGTACGAGTCCACGATCATTGCCATCTGTCCGGACGGTTTAGAGGCCCAGCACATTCGGAGTGCAATTTAAATTATAAAAACGCGTTTTACATTCCCATAGTTTTCCACAATTTATCCGGCTATGATTCACATTTTATTATCGAGGAAATAGCTACCACTTTCGAAGGCAGCGTTGACGTATTACCCATAACGAAAGAAAAGTATATTTCTTTCACGAAAAATGTCGAAGATACGGCTGATTCAGACTCGCGAAATTGTATTAAATTGCGATTCATCGATTCGTACAAATTTCTCAACACCAGTCTCGACAAATTAGCATCCTTTCTTAGCACAGATCAATTAAAAATTTTACGATCCCAATTTGAAACATTATCCACCGAGGATTTCAATTTATTGACGCGAAAGGGTGTCTTTCCATATGAATATCTTGATTGCGAGGACAAACTGCAGGACCCATGCTTACCACCGCGCGAGTCATTCTACAGTTCGTTAACGGGTGAGACTGTATCCGAGACCGATTACGCACACGCCGAAACTGTCTGGCAGCGTTTCGAGATTGGAACCTTGGGCGAATACAGCGACTTGTATTTGAAAACAGATGTCTTGTTATTGGCAGATATTTTTGAAAATTTTCGCGAAAGTTGTATCAAGAGTTACGGATTAGATTCAGCGCATTATTATACTCTACCTGGTTTCACATGGGATGCAATGCTAAAATATACAAAAATTACATTCGAATTGCTCACAGACATCGATATGGTCATGTTTATCTAACGCGGTATACGTGGGGGTTTAAGCCAATGTTCCGGAAGATACGCACATGCCAATAACAAGTACATGTCATCTTACGACGCATCGGAAAAGTCATCGGACTTGATGTATTTTGATGTGAACAATTTGTATGGATGGGCAATGTGTCAGCCCCTACCATACGCTCAATTTCAATGGGTCGAAGATGCTGCAAATTTTGACGTGTCTTCAATCGGTGTCGATTCGCCCACGGGGTACATTCTCGAGGTAGATCTGGAATATCCGCAACGTCTGCACGATGCTCATACCGATCTACCGTTCTGCCCGACGCGTGCCAAACCACCTGGCAGCAGGCAGGACAAGTTACTCGCGACGGTATACGATAAGCAGCGTTACATCATCCATTACCGCAACCTGCAGCAGTGCACGCGTCACGGTCTTCGTATTACAAAGATACACCGCGTGCTTCAATTCGCTCAATCTCCCTGTTTCCGCGATTACATCGAACTCAATACACGGTTTAGAACAAGCGCGACAAACGACTTTGAAAAAAAATTGTACAAATTGATGAACAACGCGGTATTCGGTAAAACTATGGAAAATGTACGAAACCATGTGGATGTAAAACTTGTGACACATTGGGAAGGGCGATATGGCGCGGAGGCAATGATCGCGAAACCGAATTTCCACAGCAGAAGTGTTTTTTCGGAAAATTTAATAGCTTTTGAATTGCGAAATCTCGAGTTGAAATTCAACAAACCGATATACGTGGGTATGTGCATTCTAGACATATCAAAAATTTGTTTGTACGAATTTCACCACGTGTACATGTCGCCCAAGCATGGAAAGAATTGTAAAATTCTATATACCGACACAGATAGTCTCATTTATCACATTCAATGCGATGATATCTACGAGATCATGAAACACAATACCGATAGATTCGACATATGAAAGTATATTCGATATATGAATGTATAGAAAACATATGAAATTCTCTTGAAAATCAGTTCGTAAAGACTGGGTGTTCCTCCGTATCTTACACCATCTATGATTATATTATCATCCTTGTCTATATCGAAAGCCTTATCCCCAAGCATCGTTCCATTATTGCCAAAGTATACACCGTACACATAGTCATTGTTGTATCCTTATCACCACTTAGGATCGCGCTCATGTATTTTTGCCCCAGCGGACCGAAATGACTGCGAAACGTTTCTTGTCCCTCGGATGTGTGAAGTTGCTGTCTGATAGATGTTACAAACGACTCATTGGGACTAGTTTCGAAAACGTCGTCATCAATAGTTGCGAGCGATTGTACACTGGGAAATGAATTTGTTGGTGTGGGAGGAACGGGAGACTCGTTTGATGTAGCATTCCACCGTTTATGCTTCGATTGAACTGGTGTAGAGGTTATCGGTGAATATTCTCTTTGTCTTGCGCGATGTGTTCCCTTTCGAATGGATTTTTTTAGGCGTTAATGTTTCATTCCCTTGAACGTCTGTGCTCATCGGCGATGATGTGCCAGCTTCTGTCGCTGTGGTATTTTCCACAATATGTTTTAAGGGTTCGACGATAGGTTGGAAGTATCTCTCCAACGCGATATCTTCCTCCATCTTGCCAGTCTTCAAAGCCTGATGTTTCCGGCGAATGGATTCGCTGGTTTTTGCAATTTCCTTCGCTATTCTCTCGCGATCCTTAATCTCCAGAGTATCGATATCAATCATCGTTGTATCGCTGACGTTGCTTTCCCACCAACGTGTTGACGACAATTGACCATCTCACGGTACGGCAAACTCGTTAAATCCCTTTCTGTAACGTCCATTGAACATCGCGCTATCCTTGTCTATTACTACACAAAGCGCAGAAATCCTCGTAAGACATGTCAGTGTTTACGTGATCGTTGTACACATGTTTCAAGTTGGTACCATCCTGCTTAACCCTCGAGCGGGCGCGCCGGTGAACTCAGTTCACCAATCCGCGTGTATCTTTGTTTCCGTCTCGGGAAGATAAACATTCCCTCAACGCGCTCGTCGTATGTTTCAAGAATCGCGTGATGCGTGTGCCAGATGAGTTTCAGTTGTTTAACCGAGCTAGTGCCTGTTGTTTTCACTGTTGAAAGTACGCAAGTCACACTGTCCCGCCATGTACGTGACTTCATAATGTTTTTGAAAACTGAATTTCACTGCCTTTCTTATTCGTTTATACTCAATTATATACAAATGGATTGGATGGTTTTTTAAAATATACCATTTTACAGGGCAAAATTTACGAAAGAAAAAGTGTACGAGCGAGTTCTGTGTGAACTTTCAGATGAGGAATATGATAACCGCACTCCTGAATGCATTTACTGTATTCTTGGGTACATTGCTATTATTTTCCCATCACATTTCATCAAAAGTTACTATTATCGACAGAAAATCCGTTTCTGAAGTGTATACTATACCAGGTATGTAAATATGAAACCGGATTTCTTGTACTAAAAATACACGTTTATTGTATGAAAATGATACAAAATATCTTGTTCGAAGTATTGCCAACGGTAGCTATACATTTTTCCCATCTCTCTGACAATTTTGGATGCCATGCCAAAAAAACTGTTCCTTTTTTTAGGCAAACCAGTCATCGAGCCCTTTTCGTACATTTTCGTAAGATGTGAAGCGCTGCTCAGCAAGTGCGTGTCCCATCGATGCAAATAAACAATAATCGGATGGAGCCAAGTTTAATGAGTAAGCCGCATGCGAAAGTATTTCCCAACTAAACACCTCAATCGTTTCCTTTACCGTTTTTGCTCCGCGTGATGGTGCATTATTATGAAGCAAAATTACTTTGTGCTGCCTTTTTTGATATTCCGGTCGTTTTTCCTATCTTCTGGATCATTCCCATGGCTTTCAAACGTATGGAGACAGCTTCTTGGGTTACATTTAATTGATCCGCGTGTTGTTGTTGCGTTTGAGCACCATCCTCATCCAACAATACTTGTAATTCGCTGTCTTGAAACTTTTTCGGTGGTCTTCTACGTTCTCCGTTACACACGTCAAAATGGCCACTCTTGAATTTCTTAAATCACTCAAAGCACTGTGATTTACCAAGAGCTCACCGTAAGCTTCGACAAGCATTCGATGTGATTCTACAGCAGTTTTCTTCAAATGGTAACAGAAAATCAATGCTGTCCGCAACTTGTAGTTTCCAGGCACAAAATTCGATATGTTCAATGCTATTAAAAACTATGCAGTTGTATGAAACTTGTACGGTTGTGAGTTGAAAATCTTTATCAGATGTCAAAACAAGAAAATGGCGTAAATGACACGGTTTGACGGTAACTACATAGCTGGCGCCACGTATGGGCAAATTCCGGTTTCATATTTACAGACCTGGTATATGCAGAGTGTCCCATGGTAGACTGGACAGCGCCGTAGCTCCTAAAGTATTGTAGATACAAATTTTTAAAAAATAGGGAATTGCATGGTTCGAGGGGGCTAATAAATTAGCCCGAACGAATTTTTTTTCGATTATTATTTTAAAAAATACGATGGTCAAGTTCGGTTTTTCAAATGGAACTATTTTTTTTTAAGTCCTGAGTTGATAGTGCGTTCCAAGACAAATTCAATAAGCATGAATGTATACACTTTATTTCCACTGGTTTTTGAGATATTGCGCTTGCAAATTTACTGATTTTCACTGCAAGAAACTCCTCTGGAATAGCAAGGACCGGGGACGGTCTTACTGGCGCCACGGGTGGCACTGCCTGTTGAAATAGATACATACCTGCGAAAGGTCTACGCCAGGCCCAAAGGCTGGACAATTCTTTTCCGCCAGAAATGCTACTTAGGTAGGTACATCTGCGGTATCGAGAAGCGCAACGTTACTTTTATTTCGCACTTGCTTCTAGGCTCGGATGGTCGGTTCGTCTGGGAGGGATGCAAGTTGGATCGGTTAGGTTCAGAGGAGTGAAAGTTGCTAGACTAAATTTCAACTATAGGAAGCAGATTGTATCAGAACCAATCGGATTTGCATCCCTCACAAACGGCTGCACTCTTGAAGAGGCCCTCTTCACAGCAATACCTTCTCCCCAATGCCCACCTTCTCTCGCACGGAATACGTCAACGCATGGTTTTGTTTTGATATCGAAGCTCATGTTTATACTCGAGAGGACCACGCGTCGACAGCGGGCTTGTCGCATGCTACATCATCAAAGATGAAAATAGAATTCGGAAGCGATTCGCTCGGTGGGATGACGTCACTGTTATTCGAATACGTAAAGTAGCCAATTTCATCTATCGGAGTCAATAAATTCTCCAAATACTGATATTTCGGCTGTTGGCAACGACTTGGAGTACACGTACACGTTCTCGAAGCGGGCGCCGTGAGGACTTTCCAACAAGCTCACCAGCACGTTGGTCTTTTCGCAATTTGATGGGCCACAAACGAGGCAGCGTATAGTGTTTGTGTGACTCTCGGTGAAAGAGGTGCTGCTACAGCAGTTTGGACGGCTATGAAGGCCAAGACGAAAAGCGGAATGGGTATAAAAACGAAATTGCGCAAAGGGACTCCAAAAAGAGCATCGAAAAAGCGGATTCTTCCGGTGGCAAAACGGGGTGGTATATTACCACTTCTCCCGCTGCTAGGTGTTCTCGGATCATTGGCTGGTGGAGCGGCGGGGATCGCCAAGGCGGTAAACGATAATAAGGCGGCGCAACATCAGCTGCAGGAAATGTAACGTCATAATCGCTCCGTGGAAGGTCGCGGACTTTATCTCGCACCATACAAGCGCGGACAGGGAATATCGAAACGAAAAAAAACGCCGAAACGAAAATAAAAATGCCCGCGGGCGTAACTACCGATGCACAATTGGAGGAGTTGGCAAAACGTATGCGTATTCCATTCTTTAGAGGTGTTTTTATGCGTAACGCGTTACCAGTCGGAGGAGTACGTCGAAACGAGAGTGGTATCGTAAATTTGGACAATGTCGAGGGACCGGGGATTCATTTGGTGGCGTATGCGAAGAGAGGGTATCGAGCTATATATTTCGACAGCTTTGGAAATCTTTGACCGCCCAAGGAATTGGTAAAATATCTGGATAAAGATGCTGCGAAAATTGAATACAATCGAACGTCTTATCAGAAGTACGATCAGAGCAATTGCGGACAACTATGTCTACGCTTTCTACAAACGATCGGTACCAAATTTAAGGATTGACTTCCCACCACTCTGATTCAGTACTAGTCGAGCCGTGCAGTTCGGAATATGTCGTTATCATTCACTCTAACCGGCAAGAGTAGCACCCTCGCGGTGAGCTACTTTCCACCCATAGATTTGAGCGACGATGATTACGAGCTTGATCTAACAACCTTTGAAACTTATCACACAATACCGAACATCAACTCGAGCAACGATAAATACTACTTCACCGTAAACTATGATATCAACAATAGCGTCGACACCTCTTATGAATACATTACGATTCCCCATGGCTCCTACGAACTAGACGCCTTTGCCAATTTGAAGCAGCGATTACACGAACGATATCCTCAAAATCTCGACGGTACCGATGGCGGTGACAACGACGCGTTACCAATAGTGTTGCGTCCGAAAAACAATA
This sequence comes from Andrena chrysosceles, assembly GCA_963855975.1. NCBI lineage: Eukaryota > Metazoa > Arthropoda > Insecta > Hymenoptera > Andrenidae > Andrena > Andrena chrysosceles. The sequence goes on along the minus strand of OY979766.1, from coordinate 36,191,099 downwards.
CCATGAAAAGTGAGCTGTACTGCTGGTTCGCTGTGGACTTTACAAAACCCAATAACATTGGATCGCTACTGGGATTCTTGACGAATCGGGTATTAGAACCAAGACGGTGGCACGAATCGGACGATCCAATTAATATCATGAACGTGAACATTGTTCGTATAGAATGTAGCGTGACCGATGGCGCGTACAACAGTGGGAGGCGTGTACATAAGATACACGAATTTTCTCTGAGAGTTCCACCAGGATATAAGATATCGGAAACGCCCGCGCAGATCATTTACCTTCCAATCACCGCACGGATCATTACGGATCTAACGATACGCGTTGTGGATCAAGACGGACGGTTGCTTGATTTTCGAGGTGAAGAGATTACCATCAGACTGCACGTACGACGACGACGATAATACGTGTGGTGCGAAAGAAATGCTTGTATTGAATGACTCCAGAAACCCGTTTCTTCCAAGTGAAATTGTTTACAACAACAACAACAACAACAACAACTGCAACAGCTCTGATTACGCTAAAAAGAAGAGGCTCAGTGCTGCGAACATTGCATTTTTGAAATCATTGGGATTCATTGTGCGCATTTAGGTTGAAAAATGGCTAACATTCTAAGTATTGGAGGGAAGCCGACGTTTGATGACCGCATCGTCAAGCTTCAGATTCACACATACAACCCATACGTCAACACGACGTTTGGATGCAGCGATGAGATTAGAATACCGATACATCAGCAGGATTTATACACATTGCCTTGCGAAAGTTTCCTCTATGTGGAGGGGAAATTGAAGATAAATAAGACAAAAGATGCATTAACGGTGACGTTGGGAAATAATTACATGACGTTCTTATTCGATGAGATTCGATACGAGCTGAATGGCGTTGAGATTGATCGCAACAAAAACATTGGAATAACTAGCACGCTTAAAAACTATGTATCGCTGACATCTGGCGAAGACAAAAATATGAAGAATGTCGGATGGAGCTTGAAACGGCGCGATGGGCCAATAGTGAAAAATCATTTCAATTTTTGCATCCCACTCAAATATTTGCTGGGATTTTGCGAGGACTACAAACGCATGATTATTAATGCGCATCACGAATTGATTTTAATACGATCGCGCAACGACAACAATGCTCTGTTAGAATCGTCGATGTTGGAACCAGAAATTGAATTGGTTAAACTACAATGGCGGATGCCCCATGTGACGTTAAATGACGTTAATAAGCTATCGTTGCTACATACTTTGGAACGTGGACAAAACCTGAGCATTTGTTTTCAATCGTGGGATCTGTACGAGTATCCTCTCTTACAGAGCACGAGCAAGCATTCGTGGGCCGTGAAGGCATCTGCACAGCTGGAGAAGCCGCGATGCGTGATCCTTGCTCTACAGACTGATCGAAGGAATGTGATGAGCGAAGACGTTACTATGTTCAACAACTGCAAATTGGCCAATGTAAAACTTTTTCTCAACTCGGAATTTTACCCATATGATGACCTGAACTTGGACTTTGACAAGAATAAGCACGCCATCCTGTACAACATGTATATGCAATTCCGTAAATCATATTATGGGTATAGTTGCAACGAGGCATTATTCGCCGTGGCTGAATTTTTACAATTTGGCCCCCTCGTGGTGATTGATTGCTCGCGACAAAATGAGTCGATCAAGAATGGCACTGTGGACGTGCGCATAGAATTCGAGTGTAAAGAGAATATGCCTGCAAATACTACGGCCTACTGTCTGATTCTGCACGATCGGGTGATTGAATACAATCCGCTGACAAACATGGTGCGCAAAATAAATTAAATTGCCACGCTATTTGCCCGCCCTCTCCTGTACCAAATTCATACAAAATTTAATCGCGAAAATCGAGATGCTTTACGAGAAAGACTGCATTCTCTCGTCCGTCTTGGAAGCGAGTGGACCTCCAAATTGTGCCGATAATGGTTGTACCAACGTTCGTTGACATGCTAGGGTTCATCATTGAAGGAAGATTTATCATAAAGGAAGTGGCTGTTCTACGAAAGGCAGAGATGGGCAAATTTTTTATTTGAATAAAAAATTGTGTTCGAATAAAAGTAGAAAATTTATTCGAAACTCAGTAAATAAAAATTCCTAGAGTTATTTATTATTTGAAGTGCCATAAATAATATTTTCAATCGACGGGAATTCATCCGTAGGTCCATAAATAAAATTTTCAGCGACGAGAATTCATCCGTAGGTCCATAAATAAAAATGTCAATCGACGGGAATTCATCCGTAGCTTTGGCCAATTTTCTCACTTTCATTTGTATTTATAGCGGAGAAGCTTAAATAGCTATGGGCGTGGCTCCGGAGGCCGCCGGGCCTCAAGCGCCTTTGTTCGAAGCCGCCGGGTCCTCGAGGCGAGCGACATTGTATAGTTCACCCGTCTAATCTGCAGCGCGGAGTTGCTCGGCGACGAGTCATCGATTGTACAGAAACTGAATTTCTTTATTTTTCATCGTATCAATATGAAAGGGACACCAATAGATTCCTTGCATTCTCCCGATTAAATTGATAAAAAAATATTTAAATCGGGCCAGTTTTAACGAAACGGGCTTTCGATCCTGCAAATTAATTTTATGCGCAATATCGTCCCAGGTCTTAACACGGTCAAGTACGCGTCTCTACACTTTCAACTGCAATATTGACAATACCGTCGATTCTACGGCCTAGAATAGTAGCTCCATATTACGATGTTCTTAACCAGAGTTTCGCAACGATAGCAACTACTTAGTTACAATTAATGAGTTGTGTAATGACGCATAATTTAATTGCATGTTAGAAACTGAATTACTAATTATAACTAAAAAAAAATACTTTACGACGTATAACACGAATTTCACGAATTAAGGGCGTCTGCACACGGCGACTTTTTGCAGCGACTGCATCGCGTTCGCATCGCGAGTGTATCGCGACTGTATCGCTGCAAAAAGTCGCCGTGTGCATGCGCCCTAAGACAGTTCCAATTTCATCGAATGAGATTGATTGCGTTATTTGTGCGTATGGGGTATGTAGGCAAATAGGCAAAGAGAGGGAGAGGGGGGAGAGAGAGAGGACAAGGAGAATCGGCAAAAGGAATTTACCGATTGTGCCAAGAAGTAATTACATGCAGAGTACCATGAGTTCCATTATACATCTTTAATATTTTTCTTCAACCATTTTACATAGAGAAAGATGACAACAGACGATTCGTACATTCTTTTCAGTTAATATTATGATTATTAGATCGGTGCAGACGTTCGTTCGTTTTATGGATACAAAGTGTTTATTAAATATATAAATATATTTCATAATTTTGAAACGAAAACATTTTCCTTGAATATTTATAATTTTTGTCACTTGTCTGGTAAAAGTTCAACTAGATGAACTGGTAAATTTGCTAATTATAACAAAACGTGTTTTGGAAACACATTCATTCCTTTATGTTTGTGTTTAAATACGGTACGTCAACGTTATGTATTGATGAGCAATTTTGACAGCACTTCCAATTAGAGCTCTTATTTTTTGACCCGTCGGGTACCCGTCTACCCGAAACAACTTCAAGTCATGGAATGTTGTATTGTCTGTGGCATTGTTTGATGTTAGCCAAAAATGATCGAACAATATCACATTCAATGACTTGAAGTTGTTTCGGGTAGACGGGTACCCAACGGGTCAAAATGTAAGAGCTCTACTTCCAATACATTTAAAATAATTTTAACATCAGATACTTCAAATGATACATTCTGTTATTGTTTTTTAATTCGCATTTTTATGTAGTATAAAAACATACGAAGAAAAATGTACGGTGCTATTTGAAAAACACAAAATATGTACCTCTAATTTCTTATGCAACACACATGCTTTCAAAATTTTGCTTATGTGAATAAATACTTCATGTTACATATGGACACTGAATACAAGTGTCGCCCACGCGCAGACGTGGCGTGACCACATTTTTCCCAGGAAAAGCGAGATCATGCATATCCCCAACAATTTTAGGCTCAAAGTTTCCAGTATAAAAAGGGGTACGTCAGGTTCTATGTCTCTTGAAGCAGAGTATATGTACATCATTCCGGGCAGGCGAATTACCTAAAACACAAAGCAAAAGCGTTTTTATGGAAAATCGCGTTTAAAGTTGAACATGCAGTTTTGTCGTATTTGATGCATTAATAATTAATTGCTACCTACGGGTTTCAATCGATGCCTGGTCCATACATTACATCCTCCTCTGATTATTTCAATTCTGCCTTCTTTCGTTGGAAGTGAGGCACGGCAGTCAGCGGAAGTTATGCGAATATTGTTTGAAGTTTGGCTCCATTCCAGGGCATTTGGACCACAGAAAGTTGTCTTCCGTGAGATTTTCCACACTTTACAATTGAAGCTTCCGTTTCGATTTTGAGAAAATCCTCCGAGACATCTTTCTCGTGCTTCCTAATTTCGCATTGGATTCGTCCACTCCCCTAACTAATGAGCTGATAAACCATATTCCTTGAGAAACGCCCCTCTCGCCGGCCTATCGCGTTGCTGCGGCCCTGGCTTGTAACAATACCAACGAACTTGTGTTTCCAAACCTTTTTCTAAGTTCAACTATGACAATCTACTCAGTTACGACAATTGAGTCACGACGTGAATCACCACGACGGTGACCGATAATAATTCCTTTTGTTAAAAAGGAGAGTCACTTTCCTTTTCATTATTTTATGTTGGCCTTCAAAATCACTCGCTTTTCAAACATGTCGTCAGAAAGTCTATTGCTCTTTCGAGAATTAGTCATCGTAGCATATGAAAAGAGTCTTTCCACTGGAGCGGAGGATGGCAACGGAGTATTATATTTTAAAAATACTTTGTGGATAATTGTGTATTTTTTTAAAATTTCAAATTGTGTATCTTCCTCGCTAAAGAAGTGTAATACCTGTAAGTAAAATGTCAACAGAGTAGAAATACGTATGATCCATTATATATTAATAAATAATAATTATAATAATAATAAAAATAATAAATTATATATTTACTTAATGAAAGAAAGTACTAACTTGGAGTGCTGCTTTAGACGCATATTCTGCAGCTCCTAGCGCACGCGTATTTCCAAATTCGAAGAAACTGTGGCGATGAGACGAAGTAGATGGCTGATTGCGAGTCGTTGTGGCGGATTCGTTATTAGCTTTCATTTCATCAACTATTGCCTGTTTAAGGAGCTTCTCCAGTTTATCTTGTTGATCCTCCGAAATGCACGAGAACCACATATTTTTAAACTCCGGATGCGTTAAAGCGGCCAGGACGGCATTGTGTGATTCCGGGCTGGTGAAATTTAAATATACTTCGAATCTCGACTCTAACGAATCGCGAAGGCACGTAACGATTGGTTTACAATAAACCCACTCCTTTTCCGCCAGTCATATGAATTTTTTGCGTAAAGATAACAAGCATGGCAGAAGTACTCCATAAAAAATATTGTCGCCTTGTAGAATGTCAATTGCTTCCGCAATTGGCGCTGTACATTCTAGGTGCTCTTCTAAATAGATGAAATCAGTTTCCCTTAACACATTTTTTATTTCTAAAAGTCTTGTTAAGGTCGTCATTTTTTCCTTAATTTGCACAATTTGTCGTAAGGAGTCATACAAAGAATTCCAGCGTGTCTCGCCCGGACGTTTTAATGTATGGCCAATGGTGTCTAAAATTATTTCGGCGGATTTTGGCCTTACCGCTGCTTTCCACAACGTGTTGCATTTCTGTATGATGTCCGCATGAATGAGAGATAGCACTCCGTCGCCCTTAATTGTCCGTACCATATCTGTTGTAATGCACAAATTGAGAGTGTGTGCAGAACACCGTATATGGCGAGGCAGTAAATGAAGCGTATTCGCGATATTTGCGTTCACTCGTGTACTCTCTTCATCGCCGGATAAATCACTTGTACAATCACCTTCACCTTCCACTGCAATGAGGGCTGCCTGTGCACCAAACGTTTTGAACGCTTTCACAAAGTTGCTGCCATTGTCCGTGATCGTTGCCACAATTTTGTTCCTACTTAAACCGAATTCTGCATGAATGCCGTGCAGCAAGTCAGTGATTGCAGAAAAATTATGTTCACCAGGAAAGCGGCGGCACGCTAGAGCCATTGATTTCCTCTCATAATTTGTTGAAATCCAGTGTGCCGTTACCCCAAAAAAACTTCGTCTCCTTCCGGACCAAATGTCTGCAGTCGTGCAGACAAATGCAACAGATTTCAATTCGTTTTTAACTGCGCACATATTGTCTAAATACAGTTTATCGATGCTTCTCCCCAGTGTACGGCGACTAACTGTATTAATCTTAGCACCAGCTTTTACATTATCCAACATTTGTCGAAACGATATATCCTCCACCGCCTGCAATGGAATCATTGTACGTATGACGTATTTGGTGAGATCACTTTCGAACTGATCTGGTGGCATAATCTTCGTTCCTTCCTCAGTCGCAGAACTGGCACACTCTCTTCGCTTAATTCTTCCAAATTCCGAAGAATATTCTTCAAAAGCAGTAGAATGTTTTCGCTTCAGATGCGAGAGAAAATTCGACGACGATGTTGCCTGGCCTTTGATTTCAGTTTTTTTTTCTGGCAAACAAATTTGGCACAGGCCAATAATGCACTTGTCATTGGATTTTTCCTGCACCAGTCAGAAATATTTTCCGTTTAGAATATTAATATTGACATTATTGTGAGGCAGTCTCGGCACACACTGCTGTTCCACAGCTGAATCTTTACTTCCAGTCGACGTTGAAGCGAGAACATCTCCCGCGACGGAAATGTTATGCGATTCACATTCACTCATTTTAATAAACTTTGTATACACTACACTTAATTACTAGTATTAGATAAATATCTTATATAATAGAAAAGTAAATGAAGTAAATATGAAATAATACTTTGCTAAATATAAGTAATTTATACTAAATTATTTACTAGTATTAGATAAATATATGTTATATAATAGAAAAGTAAATGAAGTAAATATGAAATAATACTTTGCTAAATATAAGTAATTTATACTAAACTAGTTAATATTATTAGATAAATATCTTATATATTAGAAAAGTAAATGAAATAAATATGAAATAATACTTTGCTAAATATAAGTAATTTATACTAAACTAATTGTAAAGTGTAATATTATAAAAGCTTAAAATGGTTTGACAACTCTGCGATTCTCTCTTTATGACTGCCTTCAAGAAACTGATTCTAGAATTGTTTTGACTGCATACCTCCCACACAGAGATTTCGAGCTTTTCCTTACGCGTAGTGGAGGGGAAACACCTACAGCACCGTAGTCGCTTGCAGTGATACCAGATCGAGGACGGGTTCCCTCGAGAATTTCCCCCACCTCGCGCACACTACGCCGGAGCAGCGTGTCCGTGAGGTCGGCGCTTCGGAGTCCAACGGACACGCTGCTCCGGCGTAGTGTGCGCGAGGTGGGGGAAATTCTCGAGGGAACCCGTCCTCGATCTGGCATCACTGGTCGCTTGCGAATGTGTGTGCAAAGGATGAAGTGTTACGACGTCCGAAAGACGGAGCGAGACGATTTTTATTTATCACACGTGCAGATAAAGTCTCTTTTATTTAAAAAGTTATTTATACAATTTTTTATTTAAATAATGCCCATCTCTGTGCATAATGTAGTCTGGTAAACCTGGCTAGGGTAACTCTATGTCCGCCAAAATGTTAAAATATTTACAACGCGAGTGCTAAGTAGCGCAATATACGCGGCTGCTGACTGTTAGTGGCGCGCGAAATTCATACCAATATATCGCCAGAACTATATTCTACAATTATTTGTTAAAAATTGTGTCGTGACGAGCTTTACAACAGTAGTAAGGCAAGGGGGATTCTAACTCAGGTCCTCTGAGGGGAGCGCGGGGCGGGGGAAGTGAGGGCGCACGGGGGAGCGCGGCGGAGGGAAACATGGGCGCGGGGCCTGGGGGGAGAGGAAGACCGGTTGCGCGCGCATGTGCCGCGGAGTGGGGGAAGCCACAATCGTGGAGGGGATCACTCCAGGCCGAGCCGCCGCGGAGACCGGGTCCACCGCCGAAAACTTTTTAGACCTAACCGGAGGGAGTGAATGACCCCCGAAAAACTTTTTCAAACCCCGATCCACCAACGGAAATTTTTTCCGAGGGAGGGGACAACCTTGACCCACCCCCAAATATTTTTCCAAACCATTATGTAGCTGAAATTGTTTTAATAATTTATTTTTATTGGGAATTATTTCGGACGATCTCGGGAAAGATCGGCGTTTTTTTACACACCGCGTCTTCGGAGGGTGGGAAAGAGATAGAACATTACTTTAAAGCTAAAATCTGGGAGAGGGAAAGAGACAGCGCTACATAGTGATACAAACACATTTTATTCTAAAGCTAACAGTATTTCAAAGCGTTCCGATTTAACGTCGCGGCATATCGCGCGATCGTGTGTAATATGAGTCCTCCCCAGGACACCTGCATGTGATGACGCCATTCAACGATACGAAGAACGCTCGAGCGAAATAGAATTATGCAGTGTCTGCAAATCTTAGAATTAAGTGGCGAAAGGAGAAGGATGGGTAAATAAAATGGAGAAATAATATACGTTTAAGATATATATACTGTTACATAGAATATAAAACTAGAATAGAAAATATAAAAAAATATAAACTATTCTAAGGACGCAGGTGGCAAGTGGTTTTGGCTTAATTATCCCACTCGATAACATCATCAGCAAATAGCATATTTAATGATAAATCTACAGGAACTTGCGCAGGGTTAGTTTGAACTGCAACAACGCTAGCCCAAAGCCCCGATATTTTATTCGCGAAAATGGAATCATCATCAATCTCTGTTTTCACGTTTCGCCAAACCACGCTCTTTGGAACACCTTCACGATTCCGCCGAGCTATATTCCTACGTATATAATAATAATCATCATCATCATCATCGTTGTAATTGTTTATAAACATTTGGTCTGCGTATCGGCGCAACCAATATTGCTCATCATCGAGGTACTCATACGCATAACCATTCGTTAGGTTGCGAAATACTTTTAAATAAATGTCACCATCCTGATTAGCTTCCGCCTTATAAAGTTCTGCGCATCGAATTTCTTCGGTTTGAACCGCAACATTTCGACACGCCACATACACTTTCGGACTGGATGAATGAATAATGGTCGCAGCAGCGGTGATCGTAGCGGTAGCTGGACGTTCCAAATTTATGGGCAATGACATAATCTGAAACCGATTTTTTTTTTCTTATAATTCTCAAAGTTACTAACACAGCGATTCGCTAAAAGAAAAAATATGATAATGGAAACTCACGGTATTATTCGATTGTATTTTCTATGCGTTGAACGACTGACTAAAACGTCCTCGATTATCGATCGGAGTTCGGCAATCGCTGGTTGCTCGAATCGCGCAGCTCGAAGGAGTAAAATGTTCGTTGCGCGGCCGTTTTGTGCATGAAGGTGCAGGAAATTCGAGTACGGGACTTTTGTGGCGCGAAATAGACACAGCTTTCGATAGCCGCGTGTTAACTGGTGTCGTGTTAAATTCGAATAACATCGAGCCGCGCAACTTCCTTCAGGATGCGGCGACCATTGTGTTAGAGCATGTGCGGGACACTTTGAGGAAACATCGAAACCTCAAAGTGAACACTGTATTCAACGGTGAATTTGTGGCGGGTGACAAGCATGCTTGTAAAAGCATCAACACCCGAAACTGTGAACTCTTCCGCACATCCGATCTGCAGAAGTGGTACCACAGATGTGTCATCGAACCCACCCTAACATCGCTGGAAAAGTTTCAGGAACGCGACAGCGGATGGGCATTAACGAGAATCATGAATCTGACCGTCAATGTCAACAAGTACAATCCGCTGCGCGCGGGGTGCCACCACAAGTTGCCACAGGATTTATTGTTGAAAAATGCAACGATCAATGTGCAATCCCCGGACAATGCGTGTTTCGCGTGGGCAGTGGTCGCTGCTCTCCATCCTGTGGAAAGAAATGCCGATCGCCCAAGTTCGTACCCGCACTATACTTCCATATTAAATCTCCAGGGCATTGGGTTCCCAATGTCCCTGGGGCAAATTGGAAAATTTAAGCGGCTCAACAACATCTCCGTCAACATCTACACCTACGAGATGGAGAAGACGAAGACGGTCTTTCCGCTGCGCCTCACCAGCCAAAAGAAGGATCAACACGTCAATCTGCTCTACACGCCGAATCAAGAGCACGGCGATGTAGGGCACTTTGTGCTGATCAAGAATTTGTTCCGGCTGGTGGGTATGCAGCTGAGCAGACACAAGGCAAAGAAATTCATCTGCGATCGGTATGTATAAAAAAACATATGAAATGCTGAAATATCTCACGAAACAAATTAAATAAAAACATTTTTGGGTTTACAGATGCATGCACTATTTCGGATCTGCCGCGAAGTTGGAGCTTCATTCGCTGGACTGTGGCAAGACGAATGACTGCGCCATCCTGCTGCCCAGCGAAGGCAAAAATTTGCTCAACTTCGACAACCACTGCCGGAAGGAGCGACTCCCCTTCGTGGTGTACGCAGATCTGGAGTGCAACATCGCAAAAACAAAGGACAACCGAGTGGGTAATAAATTATGCGCGTATCAACACCACAAAGTTCATAGCATAGCATATTATATGCATTGTTCGTACGATACATCGTTATCAGTGTATCGATGTTGCCGCGACACGGATTGTGTTTCGTGGTTCGTAGACGAATTGAAAAATTTTGCGAATTTTGTCAAACCCATCTTGTCCAGTAATGTTCCAATGCTAGATTTAACTCCCGAACAGTTGTCGACATTTCACAATGCAACACATTGTCATATTTGCGAAGAACCATTCGAGGCTAGCGATGTACGAGTACACGATCATTGCCATCTGTCCGGACGGTTTAGAGGCCCAGCACATTCGGAGTGCAATTTAAATTATAAAAACGCGTTTTACATTCCCATAGATTTCCACAATTTATCCGGCTATGATTCACATTTTATTATCGAGGAAATAGCTACCACTTTCGAAGGCAGCGTTGACGTATTACCCATAACGAAAGAAAAGTATATTTCTTTCACAAAAAATGTCGCGAAATTGTATTAAATTGCGATTCATCGATTCGTACAAATTTCTCAACACCATCTCGACAAATTAGCATCCTTTCTTAGCACAGATCAATTAAAAATTTTACGATCCCAATTTGAAACATTATCCACCGAGGATTTCAATTTATTGACGCGAAAGGGTGTCTTTCCATATGAATATCTTGATTGCGAGGACAAACTGCAGGACCCATGCTTACCACCGCGCGAGTCATTCTACAGTTCGTTAACGGGTGAGACTGTATCCGAGACCGATTACGCACACGCCGAAACTGTCTGGCAGCGTTTCGAGATTGGAACCTTGGGCGAATAGAGTGACTTGTATTAGAAAACAGATGTCTTGTTATTGGCAGATATTTTTGAAAATTTTCGCGAAAGTTGTATCAAGAGTTACGGATTAGATTCAGCGCATTATTATACTCTACCTGGTTTCACATGGGATGCAATGCTAAAATATACAAAAATTACATTCGAATTGCTCACAGACATCGATATGGTCATGTTTATCGAACGCGGTATACGTGGGGGTTTAAGCCAATGTTCCGGAAGATACGCACATGCCAATAACAAGTACATGTCATCTTACGACGCATCGGAAAAGTCATCGGACTTGATGTATTTTGATGTGAACAATTTGTATGGATGGGCAATGTGTCAGCCCCTACCATACGCTCAATTTCAATGGGTCGAAGATGCTGCAAATTTTGACGTGTCTTCAATCGGTGTCGATTCGCCCACGGGGTACATTCTCGAGGTAGATCTGGAATATCCGCAACGTCTTCACGATGCTCATACCGATCTACCGTTCTGCCCGACGCGTGCCAAACCACCTGGCAGCAGGCAGGACAAGTTACTCGCGACGGTATACGATAAGCAGCGTTATATCATCCATTACCGCAACCTGCAGCAGTGCACGCGTCACGGTCTTCGTATTACAAAGATACACCGCATGCTTCAATTCGCTCAATCTCCCTGGCTCCGCGATTACATCGAACTCAATACACGGTTTAGAACAAGCGCGACAAACGACTTTGAAATAAATTTGTACAAATTGATGAACAACGCGGTATTCGGTAAAACTATGGAAAATGTACGAAACCATGTGGATGTAAAACTTGTGACACATTGGGAAGGGCGATATGGCGCGGAGGCCATGATCGCGAAACCGAATTTCCACAGCAGAAGTGTTTTTTCGGAAAATTTAATAGCTGTTGAATTGCGAAAACTCGAGTTGAAATTCAACAAACCGATATACGTGGGTATGTGCATTCTAGACATATCAAAAATTTGTTTGTACGAATTTCGAAAAATTGTAAAATTCTATATACCGACACAGATAGTCTCATTTATCACATTCAATGCAATGATATCTACGAGATCATGAAACACAATATCGATAGATTCGACACGAGCGATTATCCTACCGACAATCCATATAATATGCCGCGCGTAAATAAGAAGGTTCCGGGGCTGATGATGAACGAAAATAACGGTGCAATAATGACCGAATTCGTAGGTCTTAGAGCGAAAATGTATGCACTTCGCGTAGACGGCAAAAAAGATACGAAAAAGGCGAAAGGCGTCAAGACCAACGTCTTAGCCAGAACGATAACTTTCGACGACTACGCGCAATGTTTGCATAGGGAGATCGAAATGGTTCGCAGACAATCATGCATACGGTCTAAATGTCATAAAGTGTACACCATTTCGGAATCTAAAATCGCTCTAAGCCCATACGACGACAAGCGGTATATCGTACCCGATTCGATCGACACTCTGCCCTGGGGTCATTATAATATCCCATTGTAAAAATAGAAAATGTATTTATTAACTCGTTTCTTATAAATAGTTAAATTATTGTATAATATAAAATTCTTCGCGCATGTAGAGAAAATTAATATTGTATTTATTAACGCATTCGTATATGTATCATTGTACAGTAGAGCGTCAATTATCCAAACTGCATGGGACTGAGGTGGTTCGGAAATTCGAATTGCTCGGATAATCGAACAATTCGGAGAATGAAGCATATATGTACTTTACACAGTTTATAACTATAGGAATTACACCCAAAATTACTTATTAAATACAAGAGTACTACTGCGTTAATTTATATCACACAAAAGTCAATCAATCAATCGGTAGCGCTACACTAGCACTGGTTCGGATTATCGACGGTTCGGTTAATCGAGGTTCGGATAATTGACGCTCTACTGTATTTACTGAACCATATATTATTTTTTACAATATATTATTTTTATTTATCCATGTTTTGCAGCGTCAGCATATCTCTTTGAAACGCGATCAGTTTCCTCTCTAATTCTTCCTGCTGCTCTCTCAAAAGTTTAATGTTCTTTTCCATGTATAGTTTATTGACGGCATCGGTGTCGGCCACCGGTTGAACTACGCGTCGTATCTTGCGTGATTTTACATCAAAGTCGGCACCAACCACGCAAAGAGCGTTATCTCGCATGTAATTTCGAAGCAAACCACTCCATTTGTAATAGTCCATTCTAGCTGCTCCACTCTTCTCGAGCGTTACTCCAAATTTATTGATCGGCATCTCGATGCATACAGTGCACATCATCGGTGTGCGGTTTAATTTATATAATGAGGCCTACCTCGCGGAGTTCCTCGACAATCGATAGAATTTCGGGATCGTGAGAGTTGTTACCCGCCTGACGCGACGCCTCAAGCAAACGCAATCGATCCACCAGCTCGTTGGGATCGTCCCAGTGTACGTAATCGATCTTCTTATCGGTTACAACCATGGCTCGTGGCACCGTTATACCTTTCCCTGCCCTACTAGCTGATGCGCGGGGGACTAGCGGTGCAATTACATGTTTGTACTTGTATCCCTTGTTGCCCAATATGGGATTTTTCGCACCATGATCGCGTCTGTGGGCATTCGTTGCCAGCAGTATACTTTTGTATTTTTGTTTATCGGCATCGGTGTATACAGCATCATCGGGAATTCTCTTGAAAATCAGTTCGTAAAGGCCGGGTGTTCCTCTGTATTTTACACCATCTATGATTATATTATCATCCTTGCCTATATCGAAAGTCTTATCCCCAAGCATCGTTCTACTATTGCTAAAGTGTACGCCGTACACATAGTCCATTGCTCCATCCCTATCACCACTTATGATTGTGCTCATGTATTTTTGCCCCAGCGGACCGAAATGACTGCGAAACGTTTCTTGTCCCTCGGGTGTTTGGAGTTGTTGTCTGATAGATGTTACAAACGACTCATTGGGACTAGTTTCGAAAACGTCGTCATCAATGGCTGAGAGCGATCGCACACTGGGAAATGTACTTATTGGTGTGGGAGGAACGGGAGACTCGTTTGATGTGACATTCCGTCGTTTATGCTTCGATTGAACTGGTGTTGAGGTTATGGGTGACATGTATCGTTTCCTCTTTGCCTTGCGCGATGTGTTCCCCTTGACGCGACGCTTCCAGCAAACGCAATCGATCCACCAGCTCGTTGGGATCGTCCCAGTGTACGTAATCGATCTTGTTATCGTTTACCACCATGGCTCGTGGTGTCCTAAGACCTTTCCCTGCCTTATTGACTGATTTCAAGATACGAGAGTCCTTCTTTTAACGTGAAAATAACAATGGTTTATTCAAGAATAAATGGTAGTGACTCTAGGTCGAAATTGAACATATAGTACGACGCTCAGTCGTGTGGATTATTATAATTAATTAATAGAACTAATGTTAATACGTAACGACGTATCGGTCGGTGATTGATTGACGCTAAGTCGGTAACGATGAATATGATTCGGTTTTTGGTTACGACGCTAAGTCGGTAATAAAGAAAATAGAATTTGTTGTTTCACTCGGTAAAACAGAACACAAGAATCGTTCTAGTTGTTGATATAGAATGTCTAGAACTAATGGTTAATTGATATTTAAAGGTAATATAATGTAACGATACTAAATCGCTAATTGAACGTAAAGTCTCGACGCTAAATCGATGTATAATACAGAAAGTGATCCGTGATCGGTCTAATATGTTAGAGTTTGAGAACTGGAGAGGGTTCCTTCTCTCGGATTTGGAGTAGCTTCCAGTTGCCTATAAGCTTCCCCACGCTTTCTAGGATGGTAGCTGAGTGCTAGTGAAAGCGATCTCAGATGGTAGCCAGGTAGCCGGTTAGGGCGTCCCCAGATGGAAGTTGAATTAGTAGCTTCCTTCCTTCGATTTGATAGTGGCTTCTGGTGCCTATCAGCTGGCCCACGCTTGGGAGGAGTGAGATATCCAAGGGGCTAGTTAAAGCGACCTCGTAAAGGTGTTGAAGGGGCTAGTTAAAGCGACCTCGAAAGGAAGTTTGGTAGAAGATTTAAGATAAACTTCCTTTAGACTTTTCGAAACAGAAGGGGCTAGTTAAAGCGACCTATGTCTTCTAGGTTCGGTGGCAGAACCAAGTCTGCCTTTCTGCTGCTGGCGGCCCTGTATTTATACCAATCTGTGGTACGTAGCCCGCACCAATCACTGGCTGTGCGATCTCGCGCACCAATCATAATTAACATCCGGTTCGCGCCTCTTGCTCACTATGCTCGGTAAATTCGGCGTCCGGTTTACCGTACGGCGTGCGCATGCGTGCGCGCTTCACTCGCGGCACTGAGTCTACTGTTTGAATATGCGGTTATGCGCATGCGTTACGCGTCACTTGAGTTCAATGTTTTTCCCGCCGCATGGGATGTCGCTTGCACGTGTTTCGCGTGTTACAACTTAGGTATAACTAAAACAATGGTTAAATTAGGAAAAAATGTATGGCGGTTCGTAGCGGTACGTTACATCTCGCCGCCCGGTTTTTCTCTCGTCCCGAGAGATGTAGCTTTAGGTTTCACTACGCGGACTATCGGTTCGCGAGAAGAAGTCTGGCGCTCGATTTCTTGCCAATACATTTAGGGCTACCCCTAATTCTAACGCCTCTTTGTTTCCGGAGCTCATAGCGAAAAATGTGTCAATGCAATCCGCGCATTGGGCTGCCACTCCCCATTTAAAAATTTCTCTTGTACAAATTAGACAGTATTTAAAATTTATTAGATGCCTACGTAGGGTGAGTAGGTGCTGGCTTGCAGGGGTATAATAACGTGTGTCCTCCGCTCGGAGATTTCTATAACAGGGATAGCAGATCTTGCGCCGATATAGATCACTTAAATCTGTTCTGTACCCTGCCCATTTAGGCTTTAAGCAAATCATGTCGAGAAGAACTAGATATGGGTCCTCTTCGTTTTCTCGAGGGCGGTTCATCCATTTCTCTTCAGACGATCTGATTGACATTGCCTGTATGGATACGCCACGTGTTATTTTAATTACTTGAATTTTTTTTCTTTTATTATGATTTATTCTTTCTATTAATATATGCTTTATGCTGTTCCTACCTTAATTTCGTTTGCAGTCTGCTTGATTCTTTTCTCTCTGCTTCCACTTCCTTTCTTTATCTTTACTATAATTTTTTTTTGCGTGCTTTTCACGAGGGTGTCACTTTTCTGAATGAGCCCTTTTGCGTAATCCCCACCACTTTTAAATTGGGCGCTGTGAAATTGTTAATGGTTTGCCGTAATATCCCTAGGAGTGGCGCAGTCTGGTGGCGTATAGGCCTTTTTTATTCTGTCCTTGTGGACAACCTTAGTTCGACGGGGGCTCACAGCTATCTTTACATTGTTGTTTTTCAAGATTTCG
Organism: Andrena chrysosceles; assembly: GCA_963855975.1. Taxonomy (NCBI): domain Eukaryota; kingdom Metazoa; phylum Arthropoda; class Insecta; order Hymenoptera; family Andrenidae; genus Andrena; species Andrena chrysosceles. The sequence goes on along the minus strand of OY979766.1, from coordinate 36,174,266 downwards.
ATGATTGTGTAGGGCCCCTCGTATTCGTCGCTAAATTTATCTCTTTTTGGTTTTAAAACCAGTACTTGTTCTCCCTTGTGGTAATTAACGGAGGATACATTTCGGTCGTAGTAGTGTTTTTGACGATATTTTGAGATTTCTAAATTTTGGCGTTCTAGTTCGCGAATGTTGAGCAACTTTGTTACTAACCTCTCCACGAAGTCTGGATATGTAGTTAATGAATCATTTGGCATTAGACTTGATGGTTGTCTGGCCTTTTTACCATATACTAATTCGTAGGGAATGTATTTGGTGCCTTCATGTATACTAGTGTTATAAGAGAACATTGCCTGTGGTAGCCACTGATCCCATTGTTTTTCTTTGGTTATGTAATGTTTTAAGTATTCAACTAATACGTGATGGCTTCTTTCCAGGGAACCGTTTGACTGTGGATGGAATGCTGAGATTTTATACTGCTTGATATTGAAAGCCTTTGCAAAGTTTCGCATGAGAGAACTGATGAATGAAGATCCTTGATCTGTGAGAATGGCTTTTGGGCATCCGTATTGGCATATGAAGTGTGTGGTGAATGCCTGGGCTATTTCTTCGCTTGTGAATGAGACTAGTGGTATTGCTAATGAAAATTTGGTTAGATTGTCCTGTATGGTAAGTATATATGTTTTTCCTGACCTTGTAGGTGGCAATGGTCCTACAATATCCATGGATATTTTGTCAAAGGCGTCTAGCGGCGTATCTCTTATTATCATAGGTTCTTTTGTTTTAGCTCGTACTAGTTTCTTCTTTTGACAACTTATGCATGTTTTAATGTGTTGCCTTACATCCTTTTTCATGTTTGGCCAATGGTACAGGTTTCTAATTCTGTTATAGGTTTTGGTTACCCCTTTATGTCCTCCTACTGGTGACTCATGGTTTTCTCTAATTATTATTGGACGATCTTGTTCTGATGGCAGTTGTACAGTGCCATTGCAGATTGTGATGCTGATATTTGTTTGTAGGAACCTTAGGGTGATCATTTGTTTTAATTTTTCCCAAGATATATTAATTTCTGTTTTGGGTAGTGAGATTTTGTTAATGTTATTTTGTGTTAATTTATTATACAGGTGTCTAATTATGGTATGATAGGCTTCTTCGTTTGGAGGATCTGGCATTACCATACCTAAGATGGTTCGTTCTAGTTTGGGAATTTCTATTATACTTCCTGCCTGGAGTGGCAGGGGTAAGGTAATTTTAATTTGTTCTTTACTCATAAATTCCATACTTTCCTTGCCCACTGGTTTCCCATGTGTAGTGATAAATATCCCTGCAGTTTCCCTTCTCATCCATAAATGGTCTGCAATTTCTTTGACTCTACTCTGATATATTTCTTGGTTCACTATTCTTGGTAGTGCTCGTTGTGGTGGTGATTTTTGTTGCTGGGGTGGTCTCTGTTGACGTGATTGTATTTGCTGTCGGGGTGGTCCCGTGGATGTTTTAAAATTATTTTGTGGATCTTTTCTTATTGTAATTGGGGATATTGGTCCTGATAGTGTTTCGCTGGAATCTCTTGTACAATATTTTCTACCTCTTATTGGTGGGCTATTTTTCTTGCTGCTGCTACTATTGCTAGAGCCTATTTTGGGTGGCTCTCTGTAAGTATGACTTTTTGGGATTTCTGCATTGCTTATTTCCATGATTTGATCTAATGTTTCTATTTCCATTCGTTGTGGGCTGTGAGGACGGTTAAGGGTGGTTGGTCTGGGGTTTGATGGTGGAAGACCGATTTGTCCAGGGGAGGGGTGAACCTCTACTGATACCTCAATATTTTTGGTTGCTTCGAAGCTATCGGTGGATACTTCCATTTCTTCTGAATCCCCTCTTGGTGCAATTCCCCTTTTCTTTTCCGCCGGTCTGTTTGATGATGATGTGGTAGTTGTGGTTTTATGTTTTCTTTTTAATTTTCTTCTCATTTGTATTTGATCTGGATTGAAATCGGATGATGATGATCCATCTCCCTTAGGTTGTTTTGTGGGGCTTGGATTTGGGGATCCCGGACTCGTGGCGGTTTGGGAGCGCGATCGTTTCCCTTCCACTTGTAGCGGGAGTAAAGTTACTGGATTCCGCGAGAGGGCGTCTGCGTTAGTATTGTATCTCCCGGGCTTGTATGTGATCTTGTAATCGTATTCTGCTAATTTTATTTTCCAGCGCATGAGCCTGGAGGTAGGATTATCTAGCGTATGTAGCCATTCTAGTGGTTTATGGTCCATCACTAGGGTAAAACGCTTCCCTATACGTATGAACGGAAATGTTGTACGGCGTATATTAGAGCAAGTAGTTCGCGTTCTGTTGGAGCATATCGCGTTTCTGCATCATTTAATATTCTTGAGGCGTATGCTATTGGAAGGTCCTTCCCGATTTCTCCTTGACTTAGAACTGCGCCTACTGCGTAACCAGAGGCGTCTGTGGTAATGATAAATGGTTTATTGAAGTCTGGATATTGTAATATTGGTTCCTCACATAGAGCGTCCCGTAATGTTTCAAAAGCTATTTGTTGTTTGATTGTCCATTCGAATCTGTGATCCTTTCTAGTTAGGTCAGATAATGGTTTTGCTATTTTAGAAAAATTCTTTATAAATCTCCGGTAGTATCCGGCTAGTCCTAAAAATTGTCTTATATTCTTCTGAGTTTTGGGTTGTGGGAACTGTTTAACTGCTTCTAGTTTCTTTGGGTGGCCTAACTCCTTCCTCACTAATGATATGTCCTAAATAACATACTTCTCTTTTTAGAAATTCGCATTTGTCTGGTTGCAGAGATAGGTTGGCTTCCCTTAGCCGATTCATTAATCTTATGAATTTTGTAGTGTGTTCTTGCAGTGAACTAGCATAGATTACTATGTCGTCTAGGTACACGAATAATTCTATTCCTTGTAATCCGGTGAGAACTTGGTCCATTAATCTTTGAAATGTAGCTGGAGCGTTCTTGAGACCAAATGGCATTCGGTTAAATTCGTAATGTCCATAGGGTGTTGAAAAGGCGGTTTTGTGCTTATCATCCGGATGCATCGGTATCTGATGGAATCCCGAGGCTAGATCGAATATTGAGAAATATTTTGCACTGCCTAGTTGATCTAATATTTCCACTATATTAGGTAAGGGGTACGCGTCGCCTATAGTTTTTTCATTTAGTCGACGAAAATCTATTACTATTCTCCAACGTATGTTCCCTTGACTATCCCGTTTCTTGGTTACTATGAACAATGGTGAGTTATACGGAGAGGTTGAATGTGAGATTATTTTGTTCTGTATGAGTTCATTTATTTGTTTATTAATTTCCTCCTTGTGAACTTGGGGATATCTATATTGTTTTACATTTACGGGTGCCTCGTTTTCGGTAATTATTCTGTGAGACACAGCGTTTGTTGCTTCTAGTTTGCTACCGGGGAGATCGAATCTATCTGCGTATTGTTCGATCAATTTTACTATGTTTGCTCTTTCCTCTTGGATTAGATGGTTAAGACGAAGTAGTTCGAGTACTTGTTTAACATGGTCTGGTGATGCAATTTCTCCTTCGAATTTTATTTCTTCATATGGTTCTATTTCTATCGAGGGTATCTCTATCTTTATTTCCTTGGAAGAGGAGTTAATTGCGTATAGTTAATTTTGGGGTGTACGTTTAATTTCGGTATGTATCCCGTTTTTAGACCTTGGTTTAGAATTTTGATTGGGATTTGGTATCTCATTCGGGCAGGAATTTTTATTTCTACGTTTTTAAACGGGAGTAATTCGTTTCCTATCGTAATCCCTTTCCTTGAATAATCTATAACAGCTCCGCTGCCGTGGAAAAAATCTGATCCTAACATTCCGTCCTGAGCAGTAGGTAAAGTTTTTACTACGTGAATTTCTGTTACTGTATCTAATATTTTAGTTTTAATATATCCTATTGTGGATAGACAACCTTCAGTAATTCCTGTTAATTCGTAGGTTACATCAGAGAAAATTGGAGTGCCTGGAGAAACGGCTTCTTCTTTGATTACGCTTAGATCTGCTCCGGTATCAATCATCATTATTACCTTATCTGGTTTTAATTCTGGACTCGATAAAGCTAAACTAGGGGCTCTCCATGTTTCGGATAATCGAAATCTTAACACGGCTTGATTGCGTACAGGATTTTGGGTGGGGTTTGGCGTTTGGTGTTCGGGTTTGGTTGTGTCTGCGGATCTTCGTTTGTCGTTATACATTTTCTTTCGACATTCCTGAATTGTGTGTCCCTTGTTTTTACAGTATTTGCATTCTAATGATTGAGTTTGGCGCGGCATTGTTTGTGACCCGGTATTGTATGACGACGGCCTTGACCCAGGATTATTATGTGTTGACTGGGGCGCGGTGTTTATGTTCCGGCATTCCTGAACCGTGTGTCCTACTTTCCGACAATGATTGCAATATTTAGATCGCCAACTAATTTGTGCTATTTGCCCTGCCGGGAATTTACTGCTACACTCCGTAGCTGAGTACCCGTACCCGAAACAATTACTGCACTGCGCGGAGTGCGATAGTCCTTCTGCGAATTTATTCCTCAATATGTTTTCCTGACACTCTGCCTCGGCTTTGATAGCGGTGCTAATGGCAGTATCGAGGTCAGCGAATTCGATGGTTCGCATTCGTGCGTAGATTTCAGGTTTTAACTCCGTTAAGAAAGCTTTAATGGAATTTGTTTCCGCGGATTGATTGTATTGCGCGACGTGTAAGGGAACCTCTATTTCATTACAGTATCTTAATTGTAGGAGGATCCCGGAGACTCGACTGCTATAATCTACAGTGGCTTCATTTGGTAACTGAGCAATTTTCGACATTTCTCCATATAACTGGATTGAAGAATGTAGTGGAGCGAAACGTGAGCTGAGGACTTTAATTACCTCTTCGATTGTGTTATAAACGCCGTTAAGTATGACTCGAGAGGCTTGTCCTGATAGTTTACATTTGATTAGCTGTACTAAACGGTATTCGGCGTTTGGCGCGATCATACTTTTCGCGTTCCTACAGCATTTTGTGAATTGATGTATTGTAATGTTCCGCCCGTCGAAGGCTGGAACCGTGTCCGCGGCATCGCGAATTCTAATATTTGGTTGACGTCCGTTTTCCTGACTCAATTGCAAACGTTGCAATTCTTCTATAACTGCATCTACCTGGGGGGTGTTTGGCCCTGTAGTACTCATGATTTTGCTTTTGTTTTAAACGCCTGACTTAGTAAGAAAGAAGGAGTCTTGTTCTTCGCTAGGAGTGTTGATCTCCTTTGCCACGCGATCGCGGTTTCAAGCAAATTTAATCCCACCGCTATCACCAAAATTAACTACCTGTAACGTTCTCGAACGAGACGTTGCCGTTCTTTACAGGAGTTTCACAAGTAGAGCGGTTTACCTGTGAATTTGTGGGATTGGTTCGGGTGGCGTGCGATTAAGAAATGAATTTCAAGATACGAGAGTCCTTCTTTTAACGTGAAAATAACAATGGTTTATTCAAGAATAAATGGTAGTGACTCTAGGTCGAAATTGAACATGTAGTACGACGCTCAGTCGTGTGGATTATTATAATTAATTAATAGAACTAATGTTAATACGTAACGACGTATCGGTCGGTGATTGATTGACGCTAAGTCGGTAACGATGAATATGATTCGGTTTTTGGTTACGACGCTAAGTCGGTAATAAAGAAAATAGAATTTGTTGTTTCGCTCGGTAAAACAGAACACAAGAATCGTTCTAGTTGTTGATATAGAATGTCTAGAACTAATGGTTAATTGATATTTAAAGGTAATATAATGTAACCATACTAAATCGCTAATTGAACGTAAAGTCTCGACGCTAAATCGATGTATAATACAGAAAGTGATCCGTGATCGGTCTAATATGTTAGAGTTTGAGAACTGGAGAGGGTTCCTTCTCTCGGATTTGGAGTAGCTTCCAGTTGCCTATAAGCTTCCCCACGCTTTCTAGGATGGTAGCTGAGTGCTAGTGAAAGCGATCTCAGATGGTAGCCAGGTAGCCGGTTAGGGCGTCCCCAGATGGAAGTTGAATTAGTAGCTTCCTTCCTTCGATTTGATAGTGGCTTCTGGTGCCTATCAGCTGGCCCACGCTTGGGAGGAGTGAGATATCCAAGGGGCTAGTTAAAGCGACCTCGTAAAGGTGTTGAAGGGGCTAGTTAAAGCGACCTCGAAAGGAAGTTTGGTAGATGATTTAAGATAAACTTCCTTTAGACTTTTCGAAACAGAAGGGGCTAGTTAAAGCGACCTATGTCTTCTAGGTTCGGTGGCAGAACCAAGTCTGCCTTTTTGCTGCTGGCGGCCCTGTATTTATACCAATCTGTGGTACGTAGCCCGCACCAATCACTGGCTGTGCGATCTCGCGCACCAATCATAATTAACATCCGGTTCGCGCCACTTGCTCACTATGCTCGGTAAATTCGGCGTCCGGTTTACCGTACGGCGTGCGCATGCGTGCGCGCTTCACTCGCGGCACTGAGTCTACTGTTTGAATATGCGGTTATGCGCATGCGTTACGCGTCACTTGAGTTCAATGATTTTCCCGCCGCATGGGATGTCGCTTGCACGTGTTTCGCGTGTTACAATTTAGGTATAACTAAAACAATGGTTAAATTAGGAAAAAATGTATGGCGGTTCGTAGCGGTACGTTACACGTAGCAACGATCTCGGCGAAAGGCACACGGCAGATAACGTTCTCGCTGACAAAGCGCGAAAACGAATCGTTGCGCGAGACTCGACTCTGGGTGAAAGAGGTGCTGCTACGGCTGTTTGGGCGGCTATGAAGGCCAAGACGAAAATCGGAATGGGGATGAAAGCGCCGAAAAAGCGGATTCTTCCGGTGGCAAAACGGGGTGGTATATTACCACTTCTCCCGCTGCTAGGTGTTCTCGGATCATTGGTTGGTGGAGCGGCGGGGATCGCCAAGGCGGTAAACGATAATAAGGCGGCGCAACGTCAGCTGCAGGAAATGCAACGTCATAATCGCTCCATGGAAGGTCGCGGACTTTATCTCGCACCGTACAAGCGCGGACAGGGAATATCGAAACGAAAAAAAAACGTCGAAAAAAAATAAAAATGCCCGCGGGCGTAACTACCGATGCACAAGTGGAGGAGTTGGCAAAACGTATGCGTATTCCATTCTTTAGAGGTGTTTTTATGCGTAACGCGCTACCAGCTGGAGGAGTACGTCGAAACGAGAGCGGTATCGTAAATTTGGACAATGTGGAGGGGCCTGGGACTCATTGGGTGGCGTATGCGAAGAGAGGGTGTCGAGCAATATATTTCGACAGCTTTGGGAATCTTCGGCCGCCTATGGAATTGGTAAAATATCTGGATAAAGATTCTGTGCAAATTGAATACAATCGTACGTCTTATCAGAAGTACGATCAGAGCAATTGTGGACAACTATGTCTACGCTTTCTACAAACGATCGCCACTAAATTTAAGGATTGACTTCCCGCCACTCTGATTCAGTAACAGTCCAATCGTACAGCTCGGAATATGTCGTTAACATTCACTCTAACCGGCAAGAGTAGCACCCTCGTGGTGAGTTACTTTCCACCCATAGATTTGAGCGACGATGATTACGAGCTTGGTCTAACAACCTTTGAAACTTATCACACGATACCAAACATCGACTCGAGCAACGATAAATTCTACTTCGCCACAAACTATGACATCAACAACAAAAACAACAACGGTACGGACACCACATATGAATACATTACGATTCCCCACGGACATTGACAAGTATTTGAAGCAGCGATTACTCGAGCGGTATCCTCAAAATCTCAGCAGCACCGATGAGAACAACAACAACAACAACAACAACGATGATGGTGACAACGATGCGTATCCTATAGTGTTGCGCCCCAACAACAACACTATGAAAAGCGAACTGTACTGTCGGTTCGCCGTAGATTTTACAAAGCCCAATAACATTGGATCGCTACTGGGATTCTCGACGAATCGGGTATTAGAACCAGGACGGTGGTACGAATGGGACGATCCAATTAATATCATGAACGTGAACATTATTCGTATAGAATGTAGCGTGACCGCTGGCGCGTACAACAATGGAAGGCGTGTACATACGATACATGAATTTTCTCCGAGAGTCCCACCAGGATATAAGATATCGGAAACGCCCGCGCAGATCATTTACCTTCCAATCACCGCACGGATCATTACGGATCTAACGATACGCGTTGTGGATCAAAACGGACGGTTGCTTGATTTTCGAGGTGAAGAGATTACCATCAGATTGCACGTACGACGGCGACGACGATAATACATGTGGTGCGAACGAAAGAGATGCTTGTATTGAACGACTCTAGAAACCCGTTTCTTCCAAGTGAAATTGTTTACAACAACAACAACTGCAACAGCTCCGATCACGCTAAAAAGAAGCGGCTCAGTGCTGCGAACATTGCATTTTTGAAATCATTGGGATTCATTGTGCGCATTAAGGTTGAAAAATGGTTGACATTCTAAGTATTGGAGGGAAGCCGACGTTTGATGACCGCATCGTCAAACTTCAGACTCACACATACAACCCATACGTCAACACGACGTTTGGATACAGCGATGAGATAAGAATACCGATACAACAGCAGGATTTATACACATTGCCGTGAGAAAGTTTCCTCTATGTGGAGGGGAAATTGAAGATAAATAAGCCAAAAGATGCATTAACGGTGACGTTGGGAAATAATTGCATGGCGTTCTTATTCGATGAGATTCGATACGAGCTGAATGGCGTGGAGATTGATCGCAACAGAAACGTTGGAATAACTAGCACGCTTAAAAACTATGTATCGCTGACATCTGGCGAAGACAAAAATATGGAGAATGTCGGATGGGGCTTGAAACGGCGCGATGGGCCAATAGTGAAAAGTCATTTCAATTTTTGCATCCCACTCAAATATTTGCTGGGATTTTGTGAGGACTACAAACGCATGATTATTAATGCGCGTCACGAATTGATTTTAATACGATCGCGCAACGACAACAATGCTCTGATAGGATCGCCGATGTTGGAACCAGAAATTGAATTGGTTAAACTACAATGGCGGATGCCCCATGTGACTTAAATGACGTTAATAAGCTATCGTTGCTACATACTTTGGAACGTGGACAAAACCTGAGCATTTGTTTTCAATCGTGGGATCTGTACGAGTATCCTCTCTTACAGAGCACGACCAAGCATTCGTGGGCCGTGAAGGCATCTGCACAGCTGGAGAAGCCGCGATGCGTGATCCATGCTCTACAGACTGGTCGAAGGAATGTGATGAACGAAGACGTTACTATGTTCAACAACTGCAAATTGGCCAATGTAAAACTTTTTCTCAACTTGGAATTTTACCCATATGATAACCTGAACTTGGACTTTGACAAGAATAAGCACGCCATCTTGTATCACATGTATACGCAATTCCGTAAATCATATTATGGGTATAGTTGCAACGAGGCATTATTCACCGTGGCTGAATTTTTACAATTTGGCCCCCTCGTGGTAATTGATTGCTCGCGACAAAATGAGTCGATCAAGAAAGGTACAGTGGATGTGCGCATAGAATTCGAGTGTAAAGAGAATGTGCCGGTAAATACTACGGCCTACTGTCTGATTCTGCACGATCGAGTGGTTGAATACAATCCGTTGACAAACGTGGTGCGCAAAATAAATTAAATTGCCACGCTACTTGCCCGCCCTCTCATGTGTCAAATTCACAAAAAAATTTCATCGTGAAAATCGAGATGCTTTACGAGAAAAACTGCATTCTCCCGTCTGTCTTGAAAGCGAACGGACCTCTAAATTGTACCGATAATGGTCGTGCCAACATTTGTTGACCTGCAAGTGTTCATCGTCGATGGAAGATTTGTCGTCAAGGAAGTGGCTGCCCTACGAAAGGGGACAATTCTCTCGCACTATAATTTTGAGAGTTCGATGCCGCATTATCTTCTTACAAATTCCGACAAATCAAGCATCCGATGGCTGGTAACAAAACATCATGGACTACGTTGGGATGATGGAGACGTTCCATACAGTATGGCTAAACGGCTAATTTCGAAAGCTGTAGTTGATGCGATCGACGAAGAAGATGACACACCCCATATCGTATACGTTAAAGGGCTGCAGAAACGCGACTGGCTTGCGGATTTCCTGGATGAAAATACGAGAGCGGGCGTGGTCATTGAGACGCTGGACATTGCCTACGAGGATATCAAATCTCTAAATAAGCTAAATGTAGTTAATACTCTGCGATGTGGCAGACACGCGAAACACTGTGCCACGCAAAATGTATTTAAAATATTCAACTGGTGGTCCAAACACCAGAGAAATGCATAAATAAAATATAATCAACTTTTAACGTGTATGAAAATGTTTTTCTTCACACTGCCAATCCAACTTCCTACATGTGATGTATGCTAGATTAAGGCGATACCCGATCAAAGCCGTTCAATACACGTTCAATACCGTTCAATACCCGTTCGATACCCGATCAAAGCCGATCAATACCCGTTCAATACCCGATCAAAGCCCGTTCGATGCACGATCAAAGTGGTACAATACACGTTCGATACCCGATCAAAGCCGTTCGATTCACGTTCGATACCCGATCAAAGCCGTTCGATTTACGTTCAAAGCCGTTCGATACCCGATCAAAGTGATATGGTCTAGCTGAATGATGAGTGCAAAGAAGAAGGGAAAGAAGACGCGTGTGAATAAGGAGAGGATGGTCGGTGAAGAAGATAAGTGCAAGGAGGAAGAATGGGATGGTCAGCGAAAATGCAGGTGGAGAAGAACAGCATCTCACTTTTGCAAAGCTACGCACTTCTCGTTTTCATGATAAGTTTTTAGATGCGAGAGCTTGGAGATGCAACGAGACCAATTGCACTTCAATGGTGACAACGAACAGTCATGGGATTTTGGAAGAAGATCAATTTTAACCAGATAATGTGGCAGAATAATCAGGAGGTATGTACATAATACTCTACAATGTTTTCGCGAATTTTGATTAAGTTTTAATTACGTTTTTTTATTTTTTTATTACGTTATTATGTTTTTAACATGTGATTATTATATTGTTGATTGTGTTTTTTAGAACTCGCCATCACTATCACCACCGTCGTCGCCGTCACCGCCGCGATTGTCACCATCGTCGCCTCCAGTGGTATGTAATACTTTGTATTTTTAAGTGTGTGGGTTTCATGTTTATTATGTTTAATATGTGAATATGATATCAACGTTTATGTACTGGTTCTAGGACGTAGAACAGTTACATGCACAGCTGGCACTATTGGCGCAGGCCCTGGAGGACATTATACTCCAGGACCAGAACCGATATCAGGACCTGCGGAGGCGGCGGTCGGGGCCAATAATTGGCCCTATACAATCGCGGCGGTGGCCATATGAGAGGCCCCCTCGACGGCGATCCCCATCACCTCCGTCGCCCCCACCTTCCCCCTCGCCACCTTCCCCTTAGAATAGTTTTTTATTTTTTTCTATTTAATATTGTATTTTTATATTCTTTTATATTTTACATTGTATTTTTATATTCATTTATATTTTATATTGTATTATTATATTCTTTTATATTTTTTCATTTTAAAATAAATTTCTTAAACTTATATTCTGTCTCCATTTTATTTACCCGTCTTCCTTCTCCTTTCACCACATAATTCTATTTCGCTCGAGCCTTCTTCGCGCCGTTGAATGACGTCATCGCACGCGGCTGCTCCAGAGGTTACACGATACGCCGCGACGTTAAATCGGAACGCTTCGAAATACTGTTAGCTTTAGAATAAAACGTGATTGTACCACCCTGTGTTGTTGTCTCTTTCCCTCCTCCGAATTTAGCTTTAAAAGTAATGCTCTCTCTTTCCCACCCTCCGAATACGCGGTGTGAAAACGCCGATCTTTCCCGAGATCGTCCGAAACAATTCCCAATAAAAATAAATTATTATTTCTCTGCGTTGGAAATGTCTGTATGTCGCATATTGGTTTTGAAAAATATTTGTGGGTGGGCCAAGGTCATTCTCTCGCTCGGAAAAAATGTCCGGTGTTGGATCGTGGTCTGAAAAAGTTCTCGGGGGGGTCATTCACTCCCTCCGGTCAGGTCTAAAAAGTTTTCGGTGGTGGGTCCGGTCTGGAGAGGTCTCCGCGGCGGCTCGGGCTGGACTGATCCCCTCCATCATCGCGGCTTCCCCCACTCCGCGGCTCGTGCGCGCGCAACCAATCTTCCTCTCCCCGCTGACCCCGCGCCCATGTTTCCCTCCGCCGCGCTCCCCCGCGCGCCGTCACTTCCCCCCGCCACCGCACTCCCCTCAGAGGACCTGGGTTGGAACCTGCTTTGCCTTACTACTTACCGGTAGCGGGTATCTTTCGCGCATAATTGCTTCGTTTGCCCTTCGCATGTCGACGCACAACCTAACCTCCTCCTCGTCCTTTTTTTCTACCGGGACCACTGGCGAAACCCACTCCGTCGGACCGTCGACGGGTTCAATTATATCTAATTCTATTAAGTTCTTTATTTCCTTATTTATTTGATCCCGTACTTTGAACGGTAATCTCCGCACCGGTTGTGCAACTGGCGGGTACGATCTATCTATCGGTAATGTCAACTTGAAATCTTTCAACTTCCCTATTCCACAAAAAATCATAGCCTTTCCACTTTGTTCTTTTTCCTCGTTTACGCACAAACCGATATTTAAAATTCCCAGTTCTTTTGCCGTTTTATAACCTAGTATTGGTCGCCCCTTTCCTTTTAAAACTATAAAACTCGCTCGCGACTTTCTGTCCTTAACCTCAATATCACACCAAAACTGTCGTAACAGCTTGAGCGCAGTATCATGTCCGTATGGGTATATGTTTTTGTTTACATACCTACTTGTTTGGCACACGATTCTATTATCCTTACAACCTTTCCATGTTTCCTCATCGATAATATTACATTGCGCACCTGAGTCTATTAGCATGTTTAATACGATACCGCCAATTTTAATGTCCATACGCTGTCCATCTTGCACTGCATTGATCCATAAGCCCGCTCGCAATCCAAATGTGTATCTCGATCTATCCATACCGGCACCTTCATCCAGTTCCCCGATCGTTGCTTTGCCACGTGGTGGTTCTTTCTTCTTCCTGTTGTTCGGCGTCGTCCCCGACCTGCATACCTCCGCAAAATGGCCTCTTTTCCCACATTTATTGCATGTCTTCGATTTCGCCGGACACTTTTCATCTTTGTACGAATGTCCAGTATACCCGCATCGAAAACATTTGCTGTCCTTTTTCTTCTCCGCCATCTTGTCGTGTCTCTTGTCTCTTTTCACCCTATGCGTGGCCGCAACCGTTGATCCCTCGATCTCTTTTGTTTGTAGTTCGATCGCCTCGACTGTTCGAGCAATTTCCATGGCGTCATGTAGCTTGAAGTCTCCCTTCTCCAGCAGCCGATGCCTTCCCTCTTCTGGCATTGAGTCCTTTCCTGACGCTACCTTAATTAATAATTATTTCATTGACTCTCTGCCTGCTTGTACTGCCTCTACTAGCCTTATACATAATTATGCATCCTTGAATAATCTTGATCCTGATGCTCCTACTTTCTCTTTTGTGCCCTTTACTCCTGAGGATCTCCTTGCCGTCTTTAAAACTATCAAACTTACGTCCTCTAATCCTTACGATATTTCTGGCGGTATGGTCCTTAATTGCCTTCCTTACTGTTTTGACTCTCTACTACATATTTTCAATGCTTCTATTTCCGATGGTGTATTTCCTTATGCATTAAAGCACTCCTTTGTAGTTCCTATTCCCAAAACACTTCATGTAACTGCCCTTAATTCCCTTCGTCCTATATCCCTTACTCCTTTCTTATCTAAGGTGCTCGAGAAACTTTGCATTGCGCAGCTTCAGAGGTTTTTCACCTCCGCCAATGCTGTTCCAGTTTTTCAGTCTGGCTTTCCACGTGGTCATAGCACTACTACATCTTTGCTGCATTTGTCGGATACCGTTTTGCGGAGCTTTGATTCTAGACGCTTAACTGCCATTATTTCCTTAGACTTTTCTAAGGCATTTGACACGATTGATCATGACCTGCTGGTGGCTAAACTTCGACCAACTGGTTTGTCCCCTAATGTCCTGTCTTTCCTTGAATCCTATCTTTCTTCCCGCTCTCAGCAGGTTATGCTTAACCAGTTTATGCCTACGGTCTCATCTACTCGCGAGGTTGAACGTGGTGTACCTCAAGGCTCTGTGCTTGGGCCCCTACTTTTTAGTATCTATGTAAGGGATCTGCCCTCGGTGTGTCATAACTGTCGGGTCTATATGTATGCGGATGACACTCAGCTTGTTAAGGACTTTGTTATTGGCAGCGCTGAGTCTGCCAAATGCGAGATGGCTTCTGACCTGCTACGCCTCACGGCATGGGCTGATGCTCACGGTTTGCAGCTAAATCCTACTAAATCTTCTTTAGTAGTGGTTGGCTCTCCCGCTTTACGTCAACAATTGTCTTCTTTCGTTATTTCCTGGGGCTCTGCAACTCTTTCTTTGCAGCCTACTGTTAAAATACTCGATGTTACTTTTGATTCTTCTTGGTGCTTTGACCAACATGTAGCTGTTTTGTGCCGTTCTGCTTTTGCTCGTCTACGTTTCCTGTATCCTTCTCGTCGTATTTTGTCCACCCACATCAAGCTCTCGCTCTGTCAGTCACTCGTTATTTCTCTCTTTGATTACGCCGATGTTGTGTATGGTCCTTGTCTCTCTACTCGTCTCGCGTCTATTGTGCAACGTATCCAGAATTCGTGTCTTCGCTATACCTACAATGTCCGTAAATTTGATCATATTTCGCCGTGCTTTCTTCGCTCTGGCTGGCTCAAAGTCAGACAGAGGTGGATTTTGCACCTGTGTTGCATCGTACACAAAGTTCTGGTATCCGAAACGCCTATCTATCTAAGTGAATTACTATGCAGTAATTCATCTATGCACTCTGTTTATGCACCATATACGAGGCGTGGTGCTGATCTGTCTGTACCTGTTCATCGTACGGTCAAATTTACGGCATCTTTCTCTTATTTATCATCCTTATATTATAATTCTCTTCCCTTGGATATCCGCTCTTTGACCTCTATGCCTGCTTTTAAATGTGCTACCCGTTCTTTTATTCTTGCTCACTATCCCTAACTCCCCTTGTCACGTGGTTCTCTCTCTTGCTCATTTCTTGTGTCGTTAGCTTTACTTCTGTTTTATATTGATATTGTTTTTGGGTTAGGTTGCAAAACGGCATATATGCTGAACCTCGCCTATTTATCACATAAGTTGTTGTTTTTTTTCTTTTTGTTGTTTGTAAATGTGATAAATAAAGACGAATTATTATTATTATTATTATTATTATTATTATTATTCTATTCGACGTGCATTTTTCCACAATTTGGCCACAGATTTCCAATTCTTCTACTTGAAATTCACAATTTTTAGCCTGTTGCCTCAACCTCGTAATATACTGGTTCACTGTCTCGCCCTCATTTTGTTTCAGCTGCCGAAACACGTGCCTCTCATACGCCATGTTTAATTTCGGCTTGAAATGCGTCGTGAGAGCGTCTATTGCCTTCTGGTATGGGTCTTCTCCTGCCGCAACAGAATCTGCATCTGGCAGTGTATAGAAAACGTCTTGCAATTCGAGACCTCCGTAATGTAGTAACATTGCTTTCTTCCTGTTCTTATCCGTGACGTTCTTGCTTGCAACGCACAGTTCGAGAGCTCTGAGCCACCGCTTCCATCTCGCGTACACATTGTTCTCGTCTTGGTTCGTATTGAACGTTGGAAAGTTTTCATGTTCCATTTTGCACTTCCCTTTTTAATCCTCGTCGCCAATGTTGTATTTCGTGGTATAGGGTTCAGAATCAATCACACGCACCCGGCGCGTAGCCTAAATAGTGACTTTATTAATCTCGCTCCTGTCTCGTCTGAGGCGGACCGTTGACTGCCGCTCGGCACGGCGTCCCGCTCGACGCGTACATATATATATGTATATATATACAGGGTCATCGTTTAATCCTGCAACCCGCGCGCGCGCGAACAGACGAAAATGGCAACACCGCCTCACGGACGCATTCCACTACAACCATGCGCCGGCCCAGCGCAGAGCTGCCTGCGACCGTTGGACAAGAGTGATGCCCGAGCTTCGAAAATTTTAGCGTCGAAAAGAGTTAGGTATTGTGAATTTCCCGACCCAGGTAATCGAGCCGCGCGCTCCGCTTTTATGATCGGTCTACCACTCGCACCCCAGATCACTGTAATGAGGTTTGAAAATAATGTCAACAGATCTCGTACCCGTCTCAATTTCAAAAATTTTAGCCACGACAGGGTTGACGGTTCCTTGTACGGAGAGATTTTTCGCTATCTGCTTGTAAAAACCACAGTAACGGCACATCGTTCCAAAAAATGACATTAACGGAAGCCGGTATAGGCGTGGGGTTGAGTAGCTAAAACATTCTAACACAAAAATTCTAGAAAAAAAATTCAAACACCGGTACAATCAAAGACACGTCGCATTAGTTACCCCTTACGTCTGATCTAGGTATGCACCGCATTAAGGATAAAATCATAAAAAAGAAAACCAGAACAATAGATTCTGAGGTCTGCAGAACTAACACATAATTGAATAAAAATTTAATTTCTCAATTTATAAATGTAATGATACAGAATCAACTAGCCTATTGTTTATCAACACCACGAATTTTAAAAACAGCGTTAAATACATTATCAAATAAACAGTTTCCAACAGCTTTTTAAACAATTATGGTTAAAAAATTGATAAAAGAAAAATTAAGTAAACGTAAAATATGTTAAATTATCCATCATTAAGAGGGAATAATTTTTCCTCATTTTTTGGCGCAAATTGCATTCCGATATGTCTTACAGTTCAAAAGTTATACGAAAAAGACCCCAAAATTTTCAACCGGGGCCGGGAAATTCTGAATAGTTCTTTGCAACGTTAATTTGACAGGGACCAGCCCAAAATTCTCGAAGCTCGGGCATCACTGCTGTCCAGCGGTCGCTTGCAGCTCTCCGAACGCGGGGACGGTGCATGGTTGTAGTGGAATGCGTCCGTGAGGCGGTGTTGCCATTTTACAAGTTCGCGCGCGCGCGGGTTGCAGGATTAAACGATGACCCTGTATATCGACTGCGCATCGATCTGCTAAGCGATCCGCTCGGCGCGTACACTACAAAGTATATTATACAAAACGTAGGGTAAGAGATACATTTGTTGGCATTACCAATTATTCTTGGCAAAATAATGTTCAATTATGTCAATAATAACTGAAAAGATGGGGAAGGTTTAGATAAGAAACTTCATGTGAATGTGAAATATTTAATTAAATTCAGTTACTGCAAATTTAATTAAATTAAATTCAGTTTATTATATTTCAGTTTAATATTTAATTAAATTCAGTTACTGCAAATTTAATTAAATATTTTTCTCTAATATCTGAATTTCATATCCAAATCTTCTTAACGTGTCAACAAATGTATTTCTTATTCTACATATTACAGTATGCAGATTCTGAGTATATTCAATTTTTCCGGCACGAGCCGCCATATTGAGTATTTATAAAGGTCCCGGCGACGATGGTGTCCCGCCGATCTTCCTGAAAAATTGTAAATTTATCTTATCTAGACCGCTCTGGTTGATCTATAACCGATCTCTGTCTGATGGTCACTTTCCCTCAGTCTGGAGGTCCGGCATTATCACTCCGATCCACAAGGCTGGCGCGAAGTCCGACATCTCGAACTATAGGCCCATCTCGATGCTTAATGTTATGGGCAAGATGTTCGAAGCTATTGTCACCAAAAAAATTAGTGCCCTGACCAGGAATTTCATATCTAACGAGCAGCACGGTTTTTTGTCGGGTAGGTCTACCGTCTCCAACTTGGCCGTCTTCTGCGGCTTCGTGACCAGGGGACTGGACAGGAAGTTGCAGGTTGATGTCATATACACCGACTTGAAGAAAGCCTTTGACAGGCCTTTTGACCACCTTTTGCTCATTGACAAACTCTCTTCCATCGGGTTTAGGGGTCATCTACTAGGATGGCTCTTCTCGTACTTGACTGGGCGTGTCCAACGGGTTAGAGTCGGGGACGTTCTGTCTCGTAAGATTTCCGTCACATCAGGAGTTCCATAGGGATCCCATCTTGGACCTTTATTATTTCCTCTTTTTATAGATGACATTCGCCAGTTTATCTCATGTAGTGAGTTTCTACTGTTCGCGGACGATCTCAAAATCTACAAATGCATCTCGTGCCCCTCCGACTCATTAAATCTCCAATCAGACCTTGATAAACTCGTGGAGTGGTGCTTGTTGAACCAAGTGGAGCTAAATGTTAACAAATGCCACATTTTGAGATTGTCTCGCTGCAAGAATCCGTCACTGTATCCCTATCAAATCGCTGGTGTCCAGCTTTCTAGCGTTGATGTTGCGCGTGACCTCGGAGTTTTTATTGACTCATCGTTCTCGTTCATACCCCACATTCAACACGTCGTTGCGATCTCTAATAAAGCCCTAGGGTTTATAACTAGAAATAGCGCGGACTTCGCTAATCCTTCCACGCTGCGATATCTTTATAATACCCTAGTGATGCCTCACCTCGAATATGCGTCGGTGATCTGGACGCCGCGTTGGGACAAATATGAAGTACAACTTGAGAGGGTTCAGCATAGGTTCTTGCGGTTATTAGCTTACAAAACTGGCAAGCCTCTTGCTCGTTTCGACCATGACTATGGTCCCATTATGAGCAGAATGGGAATCCGGTCTCTTGAGCACAGGAGGAGAGTCACTGACCTGTCATTCTTGTACAGGATATTAAACGGATTTTGAGTTATTAGTATAGAAAAAGCGGTTGTTGTCTAACAAAACTTTTCTCGTTAACAAAACTCGTTTCCCCAAAAATCGTGAATTTTGAGTTATATATGTCGTAGTTGCAGCAAATGAGCGAAATGTAAAGTATGGAGTGAGGGTAATATTGATATTTTCTTGTTCATTGATTGTTTATTTTGTTTGTTTTAATAGAATGTAAAACGTTCACATTTTCTATCGTATCGGCATGAACGGTTCAGTAACATACTGGTGAGATTTTCCAGGCGAAAATGAATTTAAACACGGTATAAATCGGATTATTTTTAACATTATTAGATTAGACATGTTACGCATTTATAATTAATTATCTAGTACAGTTCTAGAAATAATCCGATTAATACCGTATTTGAATTCATTTTAACCTCTTAGGCACGACGCGTCACTCTAGTGGCTTTCGCGGATGTCATCTTTCTGAACGACACGCCACTATAGCGGCTCACTGTATCGTTTACACATAATTCGCGTTGAACTCTGCCGTACAGAGAAACAGAGCCGCGTAAAACTCAGCCGTGCCTAAGAGGTTAATGTGGAAAATCTCAGCAGTATGTTACTGAATACTGAAAACGTCACGTTTTACATTTTATCAACACTGTATGCCTCTCCAACCGAGATTACAAGCCGCCGCCGAACAGCCCAAGTCCTCGCTGGTCGGGACCGGCGTTGAGCCCGTATCGTGAACAGAGTCCTAATTCCGAGTGTTCGTTTCTCGCTTCTTTCTGGCCGAAGGGGGGAGCGAGATGGAACGCTTTGTCTGCGCGACGGGCGCCAACGCAAAGGACGGAGTGTCGGGCGTCCGAAAGACGGAGAGAGACAAAACATCATCCCGT
Source organism: Andrena chrysosceles (assembly GCA_963855975.1). Classification (NCBI taxonomy): domain Eukaryota; kingdom Metazoa; phylum Arthropoda; class Insecta; order Hymenoptera; family Andrenidae; genus Andrena; species Andrena chrysosceles. The sequence continues at coordinate 36,154,518 of OY979766.1, read as the reverse complement.
CGTCTGTGTCGTACCGCTCTCGCTCGCTCTCGTTTCATCTCATTCTCGCCTTCGCCGGACAAGAGTGAGACAGAAGCGGTGGAAATAGCGAAAAGTCCATATTGTGTACACCAAACCGAGCCCGTAATGAGACAATACTGTAGCATCTTTTATTTGAGTTTATCCAGATATTATCTTTGCCCATCTCTGTTCTCCAACAGCTTCGCCGTGATTCATTCAAGCCTCCGTGACGACAAAATAGTAATAGGGGAAATGCGGCAACAGCGCGATTCGACTCTCGATACGTCTCGGCAACTATGGCTTTCCTACATGTATCGTCTAGCTTGGACTTCCACCGATACCGATGGTACATGGCGCGAATATACCATCAACGCCGGTGACGGAGAATCCTTGAAGCATAATTCTGTCATTTCTCGAGTCTGTCTCAGTACAAGAGTTATAAATTCATTATTATTTCAACGTACGATGCTTATTAGCGTTCAAACGCACCAGACCCGCCTGGACGAATATCTACTGGAGGCAACTATACCCGCAAAATCTTCCTTCTTGCCGATTCCACGACGTAAGTTGGTTGAAACGGATTGTTTACTACATCGCGTATACGTATACGCTTTTCCTAGCTTGTGAGCGTACGCACACATTCAACGCCCGGTGAGACGGCAGCCTTAAGCGTGCATTCGAGACGACGATTGATAGCGATAGGTTATTAGAGAAATTGTACCAGTATGGCTTGAAAGGAGCGGTTCTTGAGTGGTTTAGATCGTATCTAACAAACAGAACGCAGCAAGTAAAATGTAATGATGTATGCTCTAAGTTATTGTCTACGGAATATGGAGTGCCACAAGGATCGGTCTTAGGCCCGTTATTATTCATAATATATATAAATGATCTCGTTAAAGTTTGCCCGGAGGACTGTAATATAAAAATGTTCGCAGATGATACCTTAATATATGTAACAGGTGAGAGTTGTATGGAGGTGGAGAGGAAAATGAATGTAGCATTTAATGTAGTGGAAGAATGGATGAATATTAACAAACTGAAGATGAACGCAGGGAACCGAAATATATGATAGAAGTACAAGAAAGGAATTAAAAGGTAGTATGGCTGTGAAATGCTTGGATAAAACTGAAATAGAACGGGTGGAAATGATAAAGTATCTAGGCGTAATTATTGATGAAAGGCTACGATTTACACAACATTGTGATTATATGCTTAAGGGGGTAGACACGGGTAATGCAGCGCTTTGTATACCGACATAATCTGGCCCGAAACATGGGTTTGCGCGCTGACGTTGTTTGTCCTTATATGAGCAATTCACTACCTCGATGTGTAGTACTAAAATAACCCGTGCCAATTTTTATATGAAGCCCTATGATTGAATTAGTTTCATCATGGGGAATTGAATCGTTGGCCATTAATAATTTTCTCGTATTTATTCGTACTTTCTCGACTAAATATACGATTCTCGACTAAAATACGAATAAATACGAGAAAAGTATTCATGGCCGACGGATGCAAGGCCTTCGAATAAATAAATGATTGACTACATATGATATATATCTATTTAATATAAAAAAATCAATTAAAATAAAAAACATTTTTTGCTCCTCTTCCTCCTCTACCTCCTCTTCCTCTTCTACCACCGCTTCCTCCTCTACCACCTCTTCCTCCTCCGAAATACACCCACTCCCGTAATTGTCGCTTCATATCGGTGTTCTGTAAAATGAAAAATAAACATAAATCTTATGTTAATTACTGCAATAATGTCTAGACATTTCCACACTTTCGTGAGAATGTAAGAAATTAAAAAAGATCGTTTTGTGTGAGATCGCCTACGTATCTACATACTTCCTTCTTTAATCTCATTGCCAGTTTCTTATATACGGCGGCAATTTCCAGACAACTCCGCCCCGACGACGGAGTTCGGCCGCTGTTAGTACTTCTGGACGGACTTCGTCGTCGGGACGGAGTCCGTCGTCTTCGGGACGGACCCGGTTCCGGAGACCGTCGTCGGGATGGACCCGGTTCCGGAGACCGTCGTTGCGATGGAGTCTGGGTGCTCCTCGCTTCGTGGGACGAACTCCGTTCCCTCCCTCCTTGAGTATTTTCTTTGCCAGACATCTAAAAACGAGTCGAAGAAACAGTGAAACTATTTAACGTAATTAAAATGGATTTAAAAGTGGAGTAGAAGAGTACCTATACAAGTATATCAATTTCGTACATTCGGATACAATATAGGCTTTCTTTAGTCAAGATTTAGCACAGGAGGGGAATCTTCAGATTTCTAAATACTGGAATTTTCAAGTTCGATAGCTTTGAAATTCAAACATTTCCAAAATTTGTAATTATGAGGTTATCAAGTCTCAAAATATTTGTATTTTTAAATGTCCAACATTTGTGATTTTAAAATTTTCAATTTTTCCACTTCTGATGTTTAGAAACTGTTTAATTTTCATCACTTGCTACAGTTTCAATTAAAGGAAGCCTATATTGCACTCGAATGTATATACCTTTTCTAGATATTTCGCGGGTAAATTATAACATAACTTTGTTATTCTACGTGAGAATGAATACACGAATATCTGAGCGTGAAGTTGCGTATCGACATTGCAACGATGCCGCGCGAGGCACGCTTCGTGGAATGGAGAGTCTGGAGACTACCTCGATCATGATCACTTTGCGAGGCAGGCTATTGCGACAGTCTCGCGCTACATCCAGCATGATATTTGCGTCGCCCGAGCCAGCGGTTTTTGATCTGGAGGCCGCGAGGCACCTGTGAGCACGTCAAAAAATCGACGGCCTCGTAAAGTGATCATGGTCGAGGTAGTTTCCAGACTCTCCACACCGCGAATGGTGTGCCATGCGAGGCAGCCTCGCAATGGCGATACGCAGCTTGAGAAACACGCGGACACTCAAACATTCACAGTTCACACGATAAATTTTGCACAAAAAATTACAACAATACTATGACGGTAATCGGAAACTTTATCCAGAGTATGTCTAAATACAGTCTTGCTTTGGAAGTACTAAAATATAGAAGTATGTCAGTTGTTATAAAAGTGGCGCCGGTCGAAATTTAAAAAAAAATTGCACTGTACGTTTATTATGTATCATGTTGATATAATACGTAAAAATATAAGTGAAATGTAACAAACGAAAAATTTGGACTTGGACCACTTTCATAATAACCGGCACATATAGTGAAAAAGACAGGGATAGTAAGCGTGAAGGTACTTACGATGTTTACTGCTCGACAGTCGCTTTTTTCTGACCTTCGAGTCTTTGCTACCCTCAAGGGTGGACAAGGCCCAAACTGCCTTTCTTACTCCCTCAAAATTTTGTATTTCACTCGCACCAAGGACCGAGCGGGGCGTCATCGGCCCGCGTAAAAGTTCGAATGCACGAACGTTTGAAAACGCGGCGCGTGCCCGCGCATACTTGCGGGATGGTCCTTCACCGTCAGGCAAGTGGGAAAGGATAATGGTAGAACGAAATATAAATTCTTCGCTAATAATGTCGGTGATACGTCAAAAGTATATGCACAGTATAATCAAAAATTCTTTCCTGTGCACATTTCTGTGCACCAAACAGTATTCCCGGAAGTACATACAATCTACGTATACAGGGTTATCCACCGAAGACTGGCGGCGCTCGCGTGAGTACAAATAAGAATGGCAACAGTGTCACACGCATACTTACTACTGCAATCATATGTCAATACATCCGCCATCTATGGGCTGTTGCTAAAAGTATAGGTTCGTGTAGATGCCAGTAGAGAGCATAAGGCGCTTTTGGCTGTCTGCCCAGATTACTTTACATTTGACGTAACCGACGGGGAAAAAACGACAGTCTTTTCCCTCAGAAACTGATACAGAATGTTAAAATGCTTGTTGATCACCCACGGTTTCGTCGTTCAACAAGCATTCTAACATTCTGAATCAGTTTCTGAGGGAAAAGGCTGTCGTTTTTTCCCCGTCGGTTACGTCAAATGTAAAGTAATCTGGACAGACAGCCAAAAGCGCCTTGTGCTCTCTACTGGCATCTACACGAACCTATACTTTTAGCAACAGCCCATAGATGGCGGATGTATTGACATATGATTGTAGTAGTAAGTATGCGTGTGACGCTGTTGCCATTCTCATTTGTACTCGCGCGAGCGCCGCCAGTCTTCGGTGGATAACCCTGTATGTATCAGCATACCACCAATCCTAATGAGAAAGAGAGGAACAGGACGCGTATGTCCGTCCCTTTCTCACTATTTTCTGTTTAGTCTTTCAGCATCTGTAACCAATGCAGCGACAACGCTAGCTGATCAGTTTCTTGTTGTTTGCAGTACGGTGAAGACGCAGAAAGCAATTGGGTTTTTATTTGATGCGCGGATATTGGGATATGGAATATTCATAATTTGTGAATTGTTCCATTTCCGCGTGGTTAGTTACTGTAGTGCTGATAACTGTGTGTGATCATTCACATTCATCATTGTGATGGAATCAAAGAAGGAAGCCGCAGATGCAAGAAATAGACGCTATTCGAAGGGTGAGGCAAAAGTGAGGCAGCATACGTAAGCTGCAAAGCGTTTGTCCAAAAATAAAAAGCGTCGAGTAAAGTAAGTTATGTGTTATGGTACAGATTTGTATATAGTCACAGTTTGACATGTAGTAGTAGTAGTAGTAGTAGTAGTAGCACGGTATTTTATTGTATATAATATAGGGGAGAGGTTTGCAGGTTGCCACCCCTTAGCTTTTTTGATCATAACTCGTCATAAAATTAACGTATCGTTGATTTATGGTATAAGTTGGAAAGAGGAAGTGCAGAGCTACAATCCTGAGCTAGAAATCATGTAAACTCTCGAAAAAGAAAAATTATACTGCAAATTCTCGAAAGTATCTAAAATTGACTCTTTGAAATTTTGGCTTGTAGGTTGCCACCCCTAGAAAAATTGCTGAAAGTGTAAAAAAACTCAAGTAAAAACCTGATTCAGAAAACTTTTCAAAATTTTGTGGGAGATAGGAATTGAGAAAACGGCAAAGCCGAATGAAAAACCCACAGTGTCTGTATAATTCCCTATATTTCGGAGATGTTACTCGACTACACTTTGTCGCCGGACTGACTCTCCATCTCTCGACGGCGAGTCACGCGCTAAGGACCGGGCGTCCTTATCTAAACAAATGCTGTCATCAAGACGGCGACGCATATCGCGGAGGGCCCGAGGTGTCTATCCCTCGATGCCCGACTTGACGCCGTAGGGATCCGAACCCAGATACATGTTCCCACAGTTTATTAAATTTTATTTGCAGTCAGTGGCTGTAAAGATGAAAAAATGAGTGGAATTGCTATGAAAAATCAGATTTGCAAAATGGTAGGGAAACATTCAAAATCGTCATCGGAATCACAATTCGGGCAAGTGTAAACACTGTAGCGCATATCGGCACATTTCGCGTGAACGGCTGTTTTGCGTTCGTGACACTTGATAGAGTTGTTTCTATTGAAAAGGAAGCAAGGTGGCAACTTGCATTCCGACGCATTTTTGGAAAATATGAGAAAAAATTGTCAATTCATAATATGTTTGGAAATCTGTTTGGCATATGTAAATTAGATAAAAAAACAACACAGTACGAATAGTTACTTTGAATTGTCGATGAAAATATTCAATTTACGAGCACAGGGAAAACACACAATTTCAATAATTCAATTTCTTGACAAACACTATATCACACATCGCTCAGCAAACACAGTGTTATTGCGTCTGTCCGCTCCAGAGGTTAATAAATAGTGACAACTACTTTTTTAACGTCGATGTGAGTCAGAGTTGAGCTTATGACACTGCTGGAAAGTCCAAATACAGCAGGGGTGGCAATCTGCAAGCAGTGGCAACCTGCAAGCCTCTCCCCTAGTATTATTCATATTCTTCAAATATGTATATCAACACAGCTATCTTTGACGCTTTACGTATACATATTCTATGCTATGCGCACCGCAACGCATGTCATTACTTTACCCCTCTTGCCTCACTCATTCTTTTCCCATTCGTATGTTCATCATTGTTTAATTAATTAATAATTCGATTTATACCGTGTTTGGGCTCATTTTCATGTAAAAACTGTCTGCAGTACGTTCTTGCAACTTTCGGGCCGATGAGACGGAATGTAGAAATTTTAAATTTCGTTATATACGATACACAACATTTCTGTACACTTCTTTTCCCTTTCTTCTTTACATGTGTTCAGAAAATACAAATGTAGCATTCTGTTCTTATTTGAAAATTGGTAGAAAATATATTTAAAACTATATATGCGTTTTATTAGTATAAAACGTTCAAACTATACGCGTTTCGTTAGGTATGTTTCCTTTATAATGCTGTTGCGACAATTTCAATCGTTGTACATAGTTTTGAATGGATAAAACATGCACTTTAGATTTTATTTATGTGATGTAGGAAATAATGTTTAAAATTAGAAACAGTCATCGATGATTTGCGATTCGATGTTCAGCATATGTAGTGCATACTTGTGGAATACGAAATACACAGTGCTTTTTCTTCTGTGGAACTTTATCCGCAATATATACGTCCATGTGTACCTTCAGCGAAAGTTTTTCATGGAAAAGCGCAGTCTTCGAAACATTCTCCAGGCCTCACTGGCATCCTTTGTCCCAGCCTGGGGAGATGTTTACGACATCTCAAGTACCCTGCAGTTGTGGATACTATTACGCGAAAAGAAAATTCTATTCTGTAGAAAGATATTTTCACACAGATTTTCTCGTACACGTTACACGATGTAATATCGGTTTCGACCAAAAATTGCCGACATTGTATAATGTTTGCTCTCATCATAATCAGGAAAATGATATGAATATTTGAAATAATGTTTATGCGGAAAAAATTAAAAGTAAAAAGGTTGAGCAGTTATTGTTATTGAAAAATTGTTGCGAATCTGCATAAGGTTGCCACCAACATTTTGCAGGACCGCTAATTTAACGGCGAGGAACACCTACAGGAGTGGTGCACAGCGAACCGAATCGCCGAAAACGCAATTAAAAATTCTTACTTTCACATTTCACACTTTATCATTATGAAGATGGTCATTCCAGGGATTTTTGTGGTCGCAGAATCTGATTCCGAGGTCAAAATTGTTAATACTGTACTGTTTGATTTGATTATGTTATTTGAAGTTAATTATGGCATCAAATTTTGAAAAATTAACACAGATAGCGTTTTTATGATAGCAAAAACTATTGAGCGCGCGGAAACTGGAAAATCAATCATTTGTATAAATTCACACTTCAGATATTGAAAATGCTTTCATTTATCTATAAGATGAAATTGTGCATTCATTCTATGTTATTGAAATATATAAAAAGTTATAAATAACTGAAATATAAGAAATTATGCGATGGTCGTTTTTAACCCCTCAGTGTGGTATGACGAGCAGGACTCGTCATGAGAAAAAGGTCCTCAACGGCGGTATGACGAGCACTGCTCGTCATGGGACGTGAAGCGGAGGCGTCAGCATTAGGCCCTGGGACTACGGTCTATTGGACACTCGAATTAGAGGCGTGTTGTGCACTTCCCAAATACTTTCTGTAGGCCTTAGGGAGGAGATATGTACAGAGTGATCTTAGAGCCACTGGACTCAAAGAGGTGCTGTCTAGCATCCCGTGGCGAAGGCAACCCCCCCGCAGTGCCTCACCGAATGTTATGGCTTTCGACCCTCGAAGTGGTTGGAATACATTAAGATATGAAAAATGTCCCGGATTTCAGCAGGTATCATCAGATCTTTGCGAAAACGGCGCCAATCGATTCCTTATATTTCGCCGATGAAATTAACACCACGAACGACGTGATTCGGAGCATAATGAAGGAAATTCCGTTTAACATTCATTTGTATAATTTCTTTCTAGCTTCGTTAAAAATAGTGCGATTAACATGAAATTTAGTACAATCTTCATCGGAAAAACATAAGGAATCCATCGGTGTCACTTCCATATCGATACGATAAAGAATAAAGAATTATTTTATTTCTGAAACAGGTAGGAATCCTCGGCCGACCGCGGCGATTCGAGGTCGACACCCCGCAGTCGAGGGTGAAATATTCATTACAGCGTATTAAGAAATTCTTTATTCTTCAGCGTATCGATATGAAAATAACACTAATGGATTCTTTATGTTTTTCTGATGAAAATCGTACCAAATGTCATGTAAATCGGACTACTTTTACATAAGAATAGACAGATACGAGGTATGTACTTTGTGCTCGCCCAAGTATTTACTTTTCCAGCAGAGTCGACCAATAGCACTCAAGTTTGACAATACTTCTTCAGATCCGCTATGTAGTAACACCTTAACAGCAGGGGTCAAGGTTTTAACCAATGACATTCATCCCGCAGTTAGGAACTGTTCTGGACAGAAAATCTTCCAGCTTGAGGGGTTAATCGCATGTTACATTTTTCGGAATCGTCAGGCATCTTTGAAACTTATATTATCAGATAGTCTATAAGGAATATATGTGTGAAAGGAGAAGTTGCACTTTTATGCGACTTCCGAGTAATAACCAATTATGTTGGCAGTAATCAGGCCGGTTGCACAATAAGTAGGTAAGTGTCTGCGACCCGCCAACATGCATCTACATATATTTCTGATAGTACCTGTGACTACAGGGTCATCGTTTAATCCTGCAACCCGCGCGCGCGCGAACAGACGAAAATGGCAACGCCGCCTCACGGACGCATTCCACTACAACCATGCACCGTCCCCGCGTTCGGAAAGCTGCAAGCGACCGCTGGACAGCAGTGATGCCCAAGCTTCGAGAATTTTGGGCTGGTCCTTGTCAAATTAACGTTGCAAAGAACTATTCAGAATTTCCCGGCCCCGGTTGAAAATTTTGGGGTCTTTTTCGTATAACTTTTGAACTGTAAGACATATCGGAATGCAATTTGCGCCAAAAAATGAAAAATTATTCCCTCTTAATGATGAATAATTTAACATATTTTACGTTTACTTAATTTTTCTTTTATCAATTTTTTAACCATAATTGTTTAACCCTTTAGCGCCAAACGTATCATATATGATACATTACTTTTTTTTGCCGTTTCGCCGTTTGCATTCGCGTTTCGCTGTTTGCAACAGTTTAAGTCAGGCATGGAACTAAAGTGAACGCAGCGGCCGATTTTCAGAGGCAACGCCTCCTTTCTCCCGCCGCACGTCTTGGCCCCCGCGGCGGCCATGGAGCTTGGAGCGCCTCAGGCCCGTACCATATGAACCGCGTGTGGCGCGTTGACAAAAAAAAAACACATCGACAATCGTGCTCTCTGGGACGATGTGGAAACCTATTGATACAATGTCACCTTAATACGCCACGCGCGGTTCATATGGTACGGGTCTGAGGCGCTCGAAGCTCCTAGGCCCGCTGCGGGGGCCAAGACGCGCGGCGGGAGAAAGGAGGCGTTGCTTCCGAAAAACGGCCGCTGTGTTCACTTTAGTTCCATGCCTGGTTTAAGTGATACATGTTTAGTGTAGTTTTATTCACTGAAGAAAGTTGGACCTATCTGAACCCTGTATTCTTTGGTTTTATGCATTTTGACCTCTGAAAAAAATAAATTTAAAAAAAAAATAAATTTTTTTTTGTTTGGAAATATATAAATTCAGACCATTTTTAACGATAAAAACAAAACGGGATATTTTTCCTTCAACGGGATCTAGGTGCGGGCGCTAAAGGGTTAAAAAGCTGTTGGAAACTGTTTATTTGATAATGTATTTAACGCTGTTTTTAAAATTCGTGGTGTTGATAAACAATAGGCTAGTTGATTCTGTATCATTACATTTATAAATTGAGAAATTAAATTTTTATTCAATTATGTGTTAGTTCTGCAGACCTCAGAATCTATTGTTCTGGTTTTCTTTTTTATGATTTTATCCTTAATGCGGTGCATACCTAGATCAGACGTAAGGGGTAACTAATCCGACGTGTCTTTGATTGTAGCGGTGTTTGAATTTTTTTTCTAAAATTTTTGTGTTAGAATGTTTTAGCTACTCAACGCCACGCCTATACCGGCTTCCGTTAATGTCATTTTTTGGAACGATGTGCCGTTACTGTGGTTTTTACAAGCAGGTGGCGAAAAATCTCTCCGTACAAGGAACCGTCAACCCTGTCGTGGCTAAAATTTTTGAAATTGAGACGGGTACGAGATCTGTTGACATTATTTTCAAACCTCATTACAGTGATCTGGGGTGCGAGTGGTAGACCGATCATAAAAGCGGAGCGCGCGGCTCAATTACCTGGGTCGGGAAATTCCCAATACCTAGCTCTTTGCGACGCTAAAATTTTCGAAGCTCGGGCATCACTCTTGTCCAACGGTCGCAGGCAGCTCTGCGCTGGGCCGGTGCATGGTTGTAGTGGAATGCGTCCGTGAGGCGGTGTTGCCATTTTCGTCTGTTCGCGCGCGCGCGGGTTGCAGGATTAAACGATGACCCTGTATATGGAATTTGTTTTTCGATATAAGTCGTAAATAAAATTGTATTATAGTAATTTTTTTAACAGATACAACAATGTATTCCTAAAGCATTTGATAAGAAATTGCATTTTTTCTGTGTTTGACGGGACACTCTGTATATCTAACGTGCGAGTCTTGAAACACGTGCTGGCTAAATTTTAACTTTACCTTTATTTGCTGTATGGGCTAGGCGAACATTTTATTACTTTATTAGTTTACGATACCAGCGCAGGCCGGGATAATCCTCCGCACGTGCGGAATCTTAGGCGTACTACCTGAATAAATATTAAACTCCGCGCGGATAGAATGCAAGAAATCATCGCAAAGGCAATCACGGGGTGACACTGAACAGTATTCACCTATTATAGAATTAATTGTTTTGCCATTAATTGAAACAGAAACCGACGAGAGTACAGACGAGACACAGTATACCTATGTGTTTAGAATGAAATGTAAGTTAACTTCAATCTATACTATTATATAAAATTGAAGTTGCATACTTCGAAATGCGGTTTCTCAGTAAATATGAACTGTACCCACAAGTGTGTTACATCACATTATTCGTCTTGGCGAGAGGGAGGTTCTAACGTTTTTATTTTTTTTAAATAATGATTTTTAAATAATAGTAGTTTGCGACGCGATCGCCAGACGGCGACCGGGCGAGCGCTTCTTGGATGCGAAATAACACTGCGGTGGGGATAAGTGGCCGAGGACTCGATCTGTAGGTACCACTAAAGAAGAATTTTTGGAAATTCCACCTCCAAAGAGATAAAAAGGGGGGAAATGTATTTTCACGGATTCCTCAAAATCTCTTAGGCTCGATTAGATATCAATTTCGTTGTTACTTGGAAAGTTTATCCACATAAATCCCTAAAAAATTCAGGATCTTGGCCTAAGGGGGTGGTGAAAAGGGGTGGAATGTGTTTTCATGGAGTCCTTAAGGGGTCTCCCTAGTGTGACGCCTGGAAAATAGGGCTATATTTGGAAATGTTTTTGAAGGAAATGTACTTGATATTGCGGTTTCTAACTTTGGGGTATTTATTCAGTTACATTTTGACAATCTACTTGAATTTGTTGAAGCATTAATGATAATTATATTTTATGTTATAAGGGTTATAATGAAAAGCTCGCAAAAAAACGCCTGCTGCTGGCGATCACGATTCCGGCTGCCATGGTTATCTGAAACAAAAAACACAGTTATTTTCTTAATCTATATGAATGTAGCTAGGACATGAACTAGAATGAAAATAGAAAATCACCAAATAAAAAAATGGCGGCACTTTAAAGAAAAGTTTTCATTTCGCGGCAAAAAAGTGGTCAGTTTTTTGAGCTGCAAAATTCGAATTTTGCAAATAATGACTTCATTCTAGGTCAGATCCTAAGAGAACACGCACTCAATATGTATGTTAAGTTTTAAGTCGTTTGGTTGAGTAGTTTTGGAGATATCGTGATCGCCGGGCCGAAAAAATGTAGTTTCGAGTAAAACGCGTTTAAAGATTCAAGTACCATTTTTCAAATAATAAATCATACTTACGATTAGTCTCCGATGCCTGGCCCATAGAGTACACCTTCCTCTTCTTCATACAATTCTTGTAAAGCTGCATTTGCTTTCCTTCGAGCAGTTCGAGCTTCTTTTGATGCTTCCTGATGCCTTTTCTCTCCAAGGTAAACTCTGTTCACGTCTTGCGTATCGGCAAAACTTTTGGCTACTGGGCCAATTGTTACTCCCATCGTATTTAATACTCTTAATAGTGACTGGTAGCCATCGTTAAATATGCCAGTTGCTAAATATGTTATTATTATTATTATTATTATTATTATTATTAATTTTACGGGGAAACCCCATGTTGCTACTTCAATTGTTTTTGGCCCAGAGTATATATGTTTTGGGGCGAAATGCCAAATTAACTGATTAAAACTTTCGTTATTGTTCTGTGTGTTTCCGCCTAGACATCGCTCTATCAATTCGTGTTGGGTAATATAAATTGGTATAAATGGGCTTTATAACCTGCTGTACGAGTTCAGTAAGTGGTGGATCATGAGTGTAATTGTCGAGGGCGCCTTTTGCTTCAGCGCGGCGCCACGAACACCAGCTGCCGGCTCCGGTAGGGCAGTAATCATGTTCGGGCGCTGTATCAGTGGAGCACTTATGGTGATACATTGCCCAAATCGCATTCTTCATTTCCTCCACTGAATCCGTGTGTCGTGTAATTGCTAACCCATAATATGCTGTTAAATCATTTATTAACTTATCCGTTAATTTTCCCGGAACTTTTCCCCCTATTCCTGTATGTTTCTTTTTTTCTGCTCTCAAACGAGAACCCATCCTTTTTTTAACGTGTAAAACACACTCTAACTTTTTCACCTGCACGTCATATGGATTCAAATCCACAATGCCCTTATACGTTTTACTGTCGCCATCGCCAATGTAGCGGGTATACATGGCGCCATATCGTTGCATCGATCTGGCGAACATTTCAGAAATACCATCTACCTCCATCTTCCCGGCAGATCCTTCATGGTTCACTGAACACTGGTTTTGGTGGTTTTCTTTTCCATTCATCGTATTCTTCCTCGTCGTCAAATTTATTTTCCCACATTTCACACATCTTACAATATGAGCATTTTATAACTACATCTATTGCTTTATTGGTATATTTCCCAATCAATGTTGCAACGCCGATTAGGGAAGAAAATCCTCTCTTCTTCCAAGTTCCATCTCCAGAAACTGTTAAATGTATGTTTGACTTCTCCTTCTCAAAGGTACTTCGCTTCTCCTCGTCCATCGCCAAGTTTGTACTGAATTCGAAAACAGCTTTTGAGGCAGTGTACAGATTTTCTAAATCGGCATAGTATGTATTACTGTAGAATTGTTTTGCCAAGTCCATCAATCCGCAGAATAGGTTCAGGCCTTTATTTCCTATCCCCAATAAACGCATGACGCATACTATTCTTCGATTTATTTCGTATGCATTAGAAATCAACGAACACGAATTGATATAAGTGACGTTGCTTTCGCACTGCACTCCAATCTTAAAACCTAAGCCACGCACACTCGTTTCAGTAAATTTAATGTCTTTATGGCACACTTTGCATTCAATTAACTGACTAATTGCAATAAACACCGAAAAAAAGTCCACAAAACGATAGCCGTGCGTTCGGGCCACTTCAATGTCTTCGTCGTTGCCTTCTACTAACTTCTTAGCCGAAGTGCTGGCAAAACTCACGTCCTGTTCAAAAGTGTAGCGGTTTCCTGTAAATCTTCTTTTTTTGTTTCGGCTTAAATAGCCTTTCGAATGCTCCTTATCGCTCTTTCTGGGCATTTTCTTTCACTTTGCTCACTTCTGTTTTGCTCAGGAGTCTACGATGCACTCGTCGTCAAGAGTCTACGATGCACACTGAATCACACCCGCTATAACACTTGGAGGGGCCCCTTTATCACAGAAGGGGATGGTACAGGTAGCCAGGTCATAGGAAACTCTGGAGGTAACGGTTTTTCAAGTCAAAAAGGTCGACCTTCGGTACAAGCGTTGAGGGCTCCGATTCATACCTGCGCGCCCGGTCGCGCGCTACTGTTCATAGCTCACAGCGTTGCCAAAATTTCGAATTCAGCTATAATATTTTAGGAATATGTTCTTAAGATGTTGAACTTTCAGAAAAAACGAAAAAAATCGATTTTTTTGAACCGTCACACTAGGGAGACCCCTTAATATCTCTTAGGCCCGACGCGAAGCGCGGGGGTATTTTGCTAGTTTTATATAATAGTATAGATAGCAAAATAAATATGTATATATATATATATATATATATATATATTTGTATATTTATAAGGGTTGATATACCACTCGGTGTTAATAATTAAACAACAGACCAAATTTGTTTCTCTGTAAATAAGGATTATGTTTTATTAAACGCATATTAATCTTTACCTTTTTACAATTATTTACAATTATTTACAAACCCACCTGTAAATAAGGAAACGACAATTAAAGTCTATTGTTCGCTCTCTTTATTTACACTCACTCACCCTATTCCGTTATTTAACTTTCTTTCTTTTCCTTTACTTCCTTTATTTCCTTTATCTCCTTTATTTCCTTTATGCCCATGTGCTCTCCATTTCTCTCTAAAAAGCCAGAGCCGTTCCGAGAGTGCGCTGAGCATGCAAAGCGCGCTCGATTCAAACTAAAGAAAATATATTTTCTTTACATATTTAATTACTATCACTTTCTATTTTACATATGTTTTCTTCCATATTTTCAGAAATATATGTAGATGCATGTCGGCGGGGCGCAGACACTTACTTCTTCCGCGCAAGCGGCCTGATTACTGCCAACATAATTGGTTATTACTCGGAAGTCGCAAAAAAGTGCAACTTCTCCTTTAGCACATACATACCTTATACTATAGACTATCTAATAATATAAGTTTCAAAGATGCCTGACGATTCCGAAAAATGTAAAATGCGATTAAAAACGACCATCGCATAATTTCTTATATTTCAGTTATTTATAACTTTTTATATATTTCAATAACATAGAATGAATGCACAATTTCATCTTATAGATAAATGAGAGCATTTTCAATATCTGAAATGTGAATTTATACAAATTATTGACTTTCCAGTTTCCACGCGCCCAATAGCTTTTGCTATCATAAAAACGCTATGTGTGTTAACTTTTCAAAATTTGATGCCATAATTAACTTCAAATAACATAATCAAATCAGACAGTACAGTAATAACCATTTTGAACTCGGAATCATGATGTAAGGACATAAGGTGTGCTCGACCGGCAGCTCATTTTCGTCTTCTACTGCGCATTCCCAATCTCCGTCATATTAAAATATGTATGGATATGAATGCATATGTATGTGTACGGACGCGTTATTGAAATGTTGACAGATTCATTCTATTCTATTGGTTGAGATCCAATATGGAGGATCTTGGGAAGGGCACGTTATTGGCTAATCTGGAAGGTTTGCGCAAGAGCACACCTATGTCCTTACATCATGCTCGGAATCAGATTCTGCGACCACAAAAATCCCTGGAATGACCATCTTCATAATGATAAAGTGTGAAATGTGAACGTAAGCATTTTTAATCGCGTTTTCGGCGATTCGGATCGCTGTGTGTGCTAATGTGTGCGTCAGCGATCGTCATCACGCGCACGTTACCACCGCTCGTGTAGATGTTCCCCCTCCCCCGTCCGCCCGCTAAATAACGCTGTGTCTCTGTATTAGCAGACCGAGAAGCTGGCTTTATTTCTCGGCTGCTAGGACCCCCGTTCTATCCTTCTCTTTTACGACCCATTGACAGCGACAAAGTAACCGCGAGAATCGGAGAATACATTTCCCTGAATACCTATACCTATATCGTACAAATTCAATTTCGAGCCGAGGGACGCCTTTTATTACTTACCAACTACTCCAATAAGTGAAAATTGTTTAATATACATATTCCTGTTTGGTATCAGTTCCATCGGACATAATGGTACAAACTTTGGCTGTACTTCCGAATGGCCCCAGTGGCCGATCCACACGAGGTTTCGGGGGAAGGGTGGGAAGGGTTGTGAGTAGTAAGGCAAAGGGGATTCCAACGCAGGTCCTCTGAGGGGAGCGCGGGGGCGGGGGGAAGTGAGGGCGCGCGGGAGAGCGCGGCGGAGGGAAACATGGGCGCGGGGCCTGCGGGGAGAGGAAGACCGGTTGCGCGCGCACGAGCCGCGGAGTGGGGGAAGCCGCGATGATGGAGGGGATCAGTCCAGGCCGAGCCGCCGCGGAGACCTCTTCAGACCCGACCCACCGCCGAAAAACTTTTTAGACCTGACCGGAGGGAGTGAATGACCCCCGAAAACTTTTTCAAAACCCCGTTTCACCACCGGAATGACCTTGGCCCACTCTCCCCCAAATATTTTTTTTTCCAAAACCAATATGTAGCTGAAATTGTTTTATTAATTTATTTTTATTGAGAATTGTTTCGAGCAATGTCGACGTTTTACGAACCGCGTCTTCGGAGGAGGGAAAGAGACAGAGTGTTGCGGCCGTTAGCAACGCGCCGCGCCGCGTATTTCGAACCGATGCCCGCCGACTCATCACAACAGCTGATGAGTCGGCCGCGGCGCCTTTGCAATGTTTTTTGACCGCTAACGAGCCTGGTGAAACGCTGGCTCGGCGACCGTTAGTTAAACGAACAGCACCGTCGTGACAACTGTGTACGAGAACGACACCGGGAGACTCGATTTTGCGCCCATTGCGCCAACAGAATTCTTTTGCGACAAATATCGCCTCGCGCCCACGCGCAGTTATCTGTATTTGTGTCGAAGTTTCTTGTAACGTGTGCATTGTAACGTGAAGCGTCCGACTCCTGTAAGCAGCAGTGACAGAATAAAATCAGTGTTGTGTCCACCACCGGAGTTTTGCTGCCCTGCACGTCGTCCTCGTGAGCTCCCTGAGAACCGGCATTTTTTAACCCGCGATTGGCGGAAACACAGAGCATCACTTTAAAGCTAAAATCTGGGAGAGGGAAAGAGATGGTATTACATAGTGGTACAATCACATTTTATTAAGCTAACAGTATTCTAAAGCGTTCAGATTTAACGTCGCGGCGTATGGCGCGATCGTATGTAATATGAGTCCTCCCCGGGACACCTGCATACGATGACGTCATTCAACGGCGCGAAGGACGCCGAATCTTAGAATTAGGTGGCGAGGAGAAGGACGGGTAAATAAAATGGAGACATATTTTGAGAATATGTGAAATTTACACCTTACCGGTCACGATATATATTCTCCCCACATGGAGCTACACCGTCATCTCGCACGATCGGAACGAAACAATCCTCACACCCAGCGAGTATTTCATCAATGGTATACATTCTTTCAGAGCACTATTTGTTCCGTCGAAAGTCACTGATGCTACTGAGCGATTGATTGAATAGCGTCCGGGAACTGGCTTAAATAGAGGTGCAATTGCTTTGTCCATTGTTGTATCCTTATCACCACTTAGGATCGCGCTCATGTATTTTTGCCCCAGCGGACCGAAATGACTGCGAAACGTTTCTTGTCCCTCGGATGTTTGAAGTTGCTGTCTGATAGATGTCACAAACGACTCATTGGGACTAGTTTCGAAAACGTCATCATCAATAGTTGCGAGCGATTGTACACTGGGAAATGTACTTATTGGTGTGTGAGGAACGGGAGACTCGTTTGATGTAGCATTCCGTCGTTTATGCTTCGATTGAACTGGTGTTGAGGTTATGGGTGAATATTCAGACGACATGTGCCGTTTCCTCTTTGTCTTGCGCAATGTGTTCCCTTTCGGATGGATTTTTTTAGGCGTTAATGTTTCATTCCCTTCAACGTCTATGCTCATCGGTGGTGATCTGCCAGCTTCTGTCGCTGAGGTCTTTTCCACAATATGTTTTAAGGGTTCGACGATAGGTTTGAAGTATCTCTCCAACGCGACATCTTCCTCCATCTTGCCTGTCTTCAAAGCCTGATGTTTCTTGCGAATGGATTCGCTAGTTTTTGCAATTTCCTTCGCTATTCGTATCGATATCAATCATCGTTGTACCGCTGACGTTGCTTTCCCACCGACGTGTTGACGACAATTGACCATCTCACGGTACGGCAAACTCATTGAATCCCTTCCTGTAACGTCCGTTGGACATCGCGCTATCCTTGTCTATTACCACGAAACCATACTCCCGTTGCCAACAATTACGACACAAAGCGCAGAAATCCTCGTAAGACATGTCAGTGTTTACGTGATCGTTGTACACATGTTTCAATTTGGTACCATCCTACTTAAACAGAATCAACAGATTGGCATTGTCGCGTATAAGATGTTTGGGTATTTTTGCATACGTCTGAAAGAGATAGAAGCAGTCAACGTTCGAGTGGCGCCCCATTGCAAAGTATTCCCTTATCGTATCTTGCTTGTCGCATACCACGTCATCAAAGATGAAAATAGAATTCGGAAGCGATTCGCACGGTGGGATGACGTCACTGTTATTCGAAAACGTAAAGTAGCCAATTTCATCTATCGGAGTCAATAAATTCTCCAAATACTGATATTTTGGCTGTTGCAACGACTTGGAGTACACGTACACGTTCTCGAAGCGGACGCCGTGAGGACTTTCCAACAAGCTCACCAGCACGTTGGTCTTTCCGCAATTTGGGTCACAAACGAGGCAGCGTATAGTGTTTGGTAGCATGCTACCATGTCTGCGTCTGGTTTTCGAAGACATCACTCGTGATTTATTGTCAAAATTTGTCACGCGTATCGTTACAGGTTGTCGCACGAATCGCATCCTCCCCGCAAACTGTGAAAAATGATTTTGATACGTCGAAGCGGTGGCGCGCCCTATTTATAGGTCCACGCCGACACAAAACAGCTCAGTATTCAAAATGCTTCTGATCCTGTCGGATAATTGCGATATTCGAGGCCTAACCTCTGAGCAGTTGAAATATATACCAAAGATTATTCTACTCCGAGAGTTTGGGAGACACATTGATCAGTTGTGGGACAGACTCCCCGAGCATATAAAAGCCGATTCTGAGGTTCGGCAGTATCGTCGGTGTCTGGAGCATTATAATCGTCCTTGGCAGCGAACGCATATCGACAGTCCAGCACCATTGATTAAAAACTGTAGCGAATGTCGCCGACGAGAGTAAAGAAAGGTTGTGGTTTGTTAAATCCAGCGATAAACGCGCTACCTATCGAATTACATATTCCGGGATACCAGTTTTGCGGCCCGGGAACTCATCTGGCAAAACGATTGGCTAGAGGGGATCAAGGTATCAATCCGTTGGACGCAGCGTGTCGCGAACACGACATTGCGTATTCGCGTAGCAACGATCTCGGTGAAAGACACGCGGCAGATAACGTTCTCGCTGACAAAGCGCCAAAACGCATCGTTGCGCGAGACTCGACTCTGGGTGAAAGAGGTGCTGCTACAGCTGTTTGAGCGGCTATGAAGACCAAGACGAAAATCGGAATGGGGATAAAAACAAAATTGCGCAAAGGGACTCCAAAAAGAGCATCGAAAAAGCGGATTCTTCCGGTGGCAAAACGGGGTGGTATATTACCACTTCTCCCGCTGTTAGGTGTTCTCGGATCATTGGCTGGTGGAGCGGCGGGGATCGCCAAGGCGGTAATCGATAATAAGGCGACGCAACATCAGCTGCAGGAAATGCAACGTCATAATCGCTCCATGGAAGGTCGCGGACTTTATCTCGCACCATACAAGCGTGGACAGGGAATATCGAAACGAAAAAAAAACGCCGAAAAGAAAATAAAAATGCCCGCGGGAGTAACTACCGATGCACAATTGGAGGAGTTGGCAAAACGTATGCGTATTCCATTCTTTAGAGGTGTTTTTATGCGAAACGCGTTACCAGTCGGAGGAATACGTCGAAACGAGAGCGGTATTGTAAATATGGACAATGTCGAGGGGTCGGGGACTCATTGGGTGGCATATGCGAAGAGAGGGTGTCGAGCTATATATTTCGACAGCTTTGGAAATCTTCGACCGCCTATGGAATTGGTAAAATATCTGGATAAAGATGCTCTGAAAATTGAATACAATCGAACGTCTTATCAGAAGTACGATCAGAGCAATTGCGGACAACTATGTCTACGCTTTCTACAAACGATCGGTACCAAATTTAAGGATTCACTTCCCACCACTCTGATTCAGTACTAATCGAGCCGTACAGTTCGGAATATGTCGTTAACATTCACTCTAACCGGCAAGAGTAGCACCCTCGCGGCGAGCTACTTTCCACCCATAGATTTGAGCGACGATGATTACGAGCTTGGTCTAGCAACCTTTGAAACTTATCACACCATACCGAACATCGACTCGAGCAACGATAAATTCTACTTCACCGTAAACTATGATATCAACAATAGCGTCGACGCCTCTTATGAATACATTACGATTCCCCACGGCTCCTACGAACTGGACGCCATTGCCAAGTATTTGAAGCAGCGATCACTCGAACGGTATCCTCAAAATCTCGACGGTACCGATGGCGGTGACAACGATGCGTATCCAATAGTGTTGCGTCCCAACAACAATACCATGAAAAGCGAGCTGTACTGTCGGTTCGCTGTGGACTTTACAAAGCCCAATAACATTGTATCGCTACTGGGATTCTCGACGAATCGGGTATTAGAACCAGGACGGTGGCACGAATCGGACGATTCAATTAATATCATGAACGTGAACATTGTTCGTATAGAATGTAGCGTGACCGCTGGCGCGTACAACAATGGGAGGCGTGTACCATACGATATACGAATTTTCTCCGAGAGTTTCACCAGGATATAAGATATCGGAAACGCCCGCGCAGATCATTTACCTTCCAATCACCGCACGGATCATTACGGATCTAACGATACGCGTTGTGGATCAAAACGGATGGTTGCTTGATTTTCGAGGTGAAGAGATTACCATCAGATTGCACGTACGACGGCGACGACGATAATACATGTGGTGCGAACGAAAGAGATGCTTGTATTGAACGACTCTAGAAACCCGTTTCTTCCAAGTGAAATTGTTTACAACAACAACAACTGCAACAGCTCCGATCACGCTAAAAAGAAGCGGCTCAGTGCTGCGAACATTGCATTTTTGAAATCATTGGGATTCATTGTGCGCATTTAGGTTGAAAAATGGTTGACATTCTAAGTATTGGAGGGAAGCCGACGTTTGATGACCGCATCGTCAAACTTCAGACTCACACATACAACCCATACGTCAACACGACGTTTGGATACAGCGATGAGATAAGAATACCGATACAACAGCAGGATTTATACACATTGCCGTGTGAAAGTTTCCTCTATGTGGAGGGGAAATTGAAGATAAATAAACCAAAAGATGCATTAACGGTGACGTTGGGAAATAATTGCATGGCGTTCTTATTCGATGAGATTCGATACGAGCTGAATGGCGTGGAGATTGATCGCAACAGAAACGTTGGAATAACTAGCACGCTTAAAAACTATGTATCGCTGACATCTGGCGAAGACAAAAATATGGAGAATGTCGGATGGGGCTTGAAACGGCGCGATGGGCCAATAGTGAAAGTCATTTCAATTTTTGCATCCCACTCAAATATTTGCTGGGATTTTGTGAGGACTACAAACGCATGATTATTAATGCGCGTCACGAATTGATTTTAATACGATCGCGCAACGACAACAATGCTCTGATAGGATCGCCGATGTTGGAACCAGAAATTGAATTGGTTAAACTACAATGGCGGATGCCCCATGTGACTTAAATGACGTTAATAAGCTATCGTTGCTACATACTTTGGAACGTGGACAAAACCTGAGCATTTGTTTTCAATCGTGGGATCTGTACGAGTATCCTCTCTTACAGAGCACGACCAAGCATTCGTGGGCCGTGAAGGCATCTGCACAGCTGGAGAAGCCGCGATGCGTGATCCATGCTCTACAGACTGGTCGAAGGAATGTGATGAACGAAGACGTTACTATGTTCAACAACTGCAAATTGGCCAATGTAAAACTTTTTCTCAACTTGGAATTTTACCCATATGATAACCTGAACTTGGACTTTGACAAGAATAAGCACGCCATCTTGTATCACATGTATACGCAATTCCGTAAATCATATTATGGGTATAGTTGCAACGAGGCATTATTCACCGTGGCTGAATTTTTACAATTTGGCCCCCTCGTGGTGATTGATTGCTCGCGACAAAATGAGTCGATCAAGAGTGGCACCGTGGACGTGCGCATAGAATTCGAGTGTAAAGAGAATGTGCCTGCAAATACTACGGCCTACTGTCTGATTCTGCACGATCGGGTGGTTGAATACAATCCGCTGACAAACATGGTGCGCAAAATAAATTAAATTACCACGCTACTTGCCCGCCCTCTCCTGTACTAAATTCATACAAAATTTCATCGTGAAAATCGAGATGCTTTACGAGAAAAACTGCATTCTCTCGTCTGTCTTGGAAGCGAGTGGACCTCCAAATTGTACCGATAATGGTTGTACCAACGTTCGTTGACATGCAAGGGTTCATCGTTGATGGAAGATTTATCGTGAAGGAAGTGGCTATCCTACGAATGGGAACAATTCTCTTGCACTATATTTTTGGGAGTCCTATGCCGCAATTTCTTCTTTCGAAATCCGACAAATCAAGCATCCGATGGCTGGTAACAAAACATCATGGACTACGTTGGGATGATGGAGACGTTCCATACAGTATGGCTAAACAGCTAATTACGAAAGCTGTTGCGATCGATGATGAAGAGGATGACGCATCCCATATTGTATACGTTAAAGTTCTGCAGAAACGCGACTGGCTTGCAGATTTCCTCGATGAAAATACAAGAGCAGACGCGGTCATCGAGACGCTGGACATTGACTACGAGGATATCAAATCTCTAAATAAGCTAAATGTAGTTAATACTCTGCGATATGGCAGACACGCGAAACACTGTGCCATGCAAAATGTATTTAAACTATTCAACTGGTGGTCCAAGCACCAGAGAAATGCATAAATAAAATATAATCAATTTTTAATGTATATGAAAATGTTTTTTCTTCACCCTCCCCAACCTCCTACATGTGATGTACGCTAGATTAAGACGATAGTTATGCAGAAGTCGTTCGATACACGTTCGATTCACGTTGGATTCACGTTTAAAACTTGATCAAAGCCGTTCAAAGCCGCTCGATATACGTTCAATACCCGATCAAAGCCGTTCAATACCCGTTCAATACCCATTCAAAGCCGTTCATTACCCGTTCGATTCACGTTCGATTCACGTTCAGAGTGGTACGATTCACGTTCGATTCGCGTTCAGAGGGGTACGTTAGACGTTCGATACCCGATCAAAGCCGTTCAATACCCGATCAAAGCCGTTCGATGCACGATCAAAGTGGTATGATAGACGTTCAATACCCGATCAAAGCCGTTCAATACCCGTTCGATGCACGATCAAAGCCGTTCAATATCCGTTCAATATCCGTTCAATACCCGATCAAGGTGGTATGATAGACGTTGGATACATTCAAGTGATATGGTCTAGTCGAATGATGTGTCAGAGAAGAAGGGAAAGAAGATGCGTGTGAATAAGGAGAGGACGGTCAGCGAAGAAGAAGATAAGTACATCGAGGAGGATGGTCAGCGAAAATGCAGGTGGATTGTGATGGAGATGGTGAAGAACAAAGGCATCCTACTTTGCAAAGCTACACACTTCTCGATTTCAAGATGGGAGGGGTTTTTGATATGCGAGAGCCAGGAGATGTAGCGAGATCAGTCGCATTCAAATCGTGACAGTGGCAGCTAAGAGTCGAATCGCTGTTCGAATTTTTTTTTGTGTTTTGAGTACGATACAATGGGAATATCGCGAATCGCCCCGGAGTGCGACCCCGAGGTATGTACATATCAATATTTTTAACATTTATCGCGTTTAACCGTTGAATCCAAGTGCTCTTAAATCGGGGGTTCGTCTTCCGAGGGTTAAAATGCCATTATTATATCCTAGATTTCTATTTTTCTGGCAATCGCCACCGCCGTCGTCCACCTGGTCGTCGGATTGGGGATCACCGCAGCCGTCGCCGTCTCCGCCACCGCAGTCCCCGCCGGCGCCTTCACCACCGTCGCCGCCTCCGCATGTATGTAATACTTTGTATTGGTGAGTGCGTTTGATATTTATTATGTTTGATGCATCCATATTATATCGATGTTTGTGTCTATGTTCTAGGACATACCGCTGCAGGTCATGCAGGATTGGTTGGCAGAATTGGAGACGTGGGCGCACCAGGTTGCGCCCATCGGGGCCCAGATGCGGCGGTCGGGGCCGGTAATCGGCCCCATAGCGGCGTGGTCGCGGCAGCGCGACCCTCCCCCCGACCTGATCAGGTGGGCACCATATTGGGTGCCGCGGCCGCCGTTACCGCCATCACCCCCATCACCTCCGTCACCCCTATCAACCCCCTCCCCACCTCCCCCCTCACCACCACCTCTCATAGTTTTTTTTCTTTTATATATTTTTTTCTTTTCATATTTTCTATTTATATATATATATATATATATATATATATATATATTGTATTATTATTCTATTCTACTTTTGTATTCTATTTTTTTATATTTATATTTTTTTAATTTATATTTATATTTACATTTATATTATATATTCTTTTCTATTAAATATTATATATTCTTTTTTATATTTATATTATATATTTTTTTTATATTTATATTATATATTCTTTTCTATTAAATATTATATATTCTTTTTTATATTCTATTTTTATATTTATATTTATATTCGATTTTATATTCGGTTTATATAACAATATATATTCTTAAACTTATATTCTGTCTCCATTTTATTTACCCGTCCTCCTCCTCGCCACTTAATTCTAAGATTCGGCGTTTATTTCGTTCGAGCCTTCTTCGCGCCGTTGAATGACGTCATCGCATGCAGGTGTCCCGGGGGGGAGTCAAATTACGCGTAATCGCGCGATACGCCCCGACGTTAAATCGGAACGTTTTTAGAATACTGTTAGCTTGAGCATAAAATGTGATTGTACCACTATGTAATGCCGTCTCTTTCCCTCTCCCAGATTTTAGCTTTAAAGTAATGCTCTGTCTCTTTCCCTCCTCCGAAGACGCGGTTCGTAAAACGTCGACATTGCTCGAAACAATTCTCAATAAAAATAAATTAATAAAAAAAATATTTGGGGGTGGGCCAAGTTCATTCCGGTGGTGAATCGGGGTTTTGAAAAAGTTCTCGGGGGTCATTCTCTCCCTCCGGTCAGGTCTAAAAAGTTTTTCGGCGGTGGGTCGGGTCTGGAGAGGTCTCCGCGGCGGCTCGGCCTGGACTGATCCCCTCCATCATCGCGGCTTCCCCCACTCTGCGGCTCGTGCGCGCGCAACCGGTCTTCCTCTCCCCGCAGGCCCCGCGCCCATGTTTCCCTCCGCCGCGCTCCCCCGCGCGCCCTCACTTCCCCCCACCCCCGCGCTCCCCTCAGAGGACCTGCGTTGGAATCCCCTTTACCTTACTACTGTTGTGGACCCTAAATCTAAAATTGTTGCTTCGGGAATTTATTAGTTTTCGAGATATTAATAAAAAAAACTTTTAGTATGTCTGTTTATTTATTCCGACATAACGCATTCCACTTTCCACTTTGTCCTGGGTATTAGTATTGGTTGGGGCTAGATTAATGCGAGGGGTGCGCGGCCGCTTGTGGGCGCGTAAAGCATGGTAGCGAACCGATGTGAGTTTGGAGATTTGAACGAGATCGCGCTTCGTTTTCGAGAAAATTGATTTTGAATTTCAGCTATATACGCGTGTCTTTCCGGCGCCTGAGGAGAACGCGGAGGAAGGTAAATGTCCTAATTTCTGCTCATGTACCGATTCCTACTCATTTCGTATTTTTCTCATTATTATAAATGTTACGTTTGTACTATAGTTGTAACAAAATAATTTTAAATTATTTGAACGTTTACGCGAGTGTTGCACGAGGTGGGGGCTAAATTAAGTACAGCCTAAGCAACGAAAAAAATGTAAAATAAGAGACTC
This sequence comes from Andrena chrysosceles, assembly GCA_963855975.1. Lineage (NCBI taxonomy): Eukaryota > Metazoa > Arthropoda > Insecta > Hymenoptera > Andrenidae > Andrena > Andrena chrysosceles. Next base: position 36,128,453 of record OY979766.1, on the reverse strand, counting down.
ATGATTTTGTGATCATGTTCTAGCTGTTTGTGCTATGGAACAGCGCCACCATTGGCATTCGAAAATTAGGCACAAGGTGGCCATTGTAGTGAAAATTGTTGTTTAGTAAAACATACAGAGATTATACAATGCTCTCCATTTAGATTTTTCACGATTTCTAATATTTTGAAGTAGAAAACAGGTGAGCAAGTTTAGGGTCAAGTAAATACCATCATGTCCGTATTTCTACTCACCTAAAAATTTTAGTAAGATAACCTCAAAATCAAAGTAATGTAGAAACCTCTATATCTATTCGAAGGCATGTTATTTTTTTTTATCATTCTATTATGTTCTAAAAATAATTTTATTTACATTTTCCATAGTTTTAATATGGAAGATAAAAATTTAAAAACAAAACAAATGGCAACAAAAAAGACGTGTAAGCCTCAGTATACTGATGAAAGCATAAGAAATGCAATAGATGCTGTTTCTAGTAGTGTATCATTTAGGGCTGCCAGCAAACAATATCACATACCATTTTCAACATTGAGGTGCAAATACAAAGGAATATACCCAATAGGGAAGAAAAGCGGTCCACAGACTATATTAACAAATAACGAAGAAAAACGATTAGTTCAGTGGATTTTGTTTGTAGGCAGTAAAGGTTTTCCATTTACCAAGAATATGCTGTTGGATAGTGTCGCATTGTTAATAAACCAGTTGAAAAGGGAAAATCCATTTAATGGTGGTAGACCAGGAAAGCATTGGTTTGAAGGCTTTTTAAAACGACACCCAAAATTATCTCCACGTACACCACAAAATCTGAATTATTTTTATTTTAATAAATATTTTTTCCAAATTATAAATAGTTGTATTTGTTATTATGTTATAACACCTCTCCATAAAATATGTATCTTATTCTAAGCTGAAACGGCAACATATTGTGTGAGCAGAAATTGGTACAAATTGTGAGTAGAAATACGGACATCGGTATTTCTCGTGAGTAGAAATACTGACATTTCGAGCATTGTATTTAATTACAAATTACTAATAGTTAAACATCTTGAAATATATTTTTGAAATATTTTTTTAATTAGTTAATGCATTATTAAGGTATTAACCAATTTCTCTGCAAATTTTGACCACAAACAAATTTTTTGCACATTCTTTATGACGAGTAACCTCTTAAATGAGTAGAAATTGTGACATTTACCTTAAGGGGAACGCGTCCAGCAGTTCATAAAACAGTTTGGGGGGACGGGAGGGTCGCCGGGTAGGGGTGCCTGCACGTACGTCCAAAAAATTTAAAAAAAAATTAACAATATTTTATTAATATTTTGGAAACTAATAAATACCCGAAGCTACAATTATAGATTTAGGGTCCACCCCCCCCCCCCCACTCCTCCCTCCAAACCTCATCTCGATCAACCACTGGGGCCATTCGGAAGAATATCCCAAACTTTTTTTTTATGAATGAGGTATTGGAAGCGATGTCAAGGTCAAAGTTAGTTTTTTGCAATAGAACGGTATATTTTTTTTATTGAGGTGTCACTGGATGGTATTTCGATTTCTCGCTATGTATCTATTTGGGGATTTCGCCCGGGTAATATGTAACACTAGTTTACACTGAAAATATACATTTGATGAAGAGTGACTTTTCTTATGGATTTTCTCCCGCTGAATTCGAAAATCAAGGTTAAAAATTTTTTTATTGGACAGTTTTTAAGATATTGTGATTTTTTCAATTTTTATACCTATTTGCACTTTAAAAATCATATCTGGAGCTAGATGTGCCCGATTTGGTCGTTCTTGGTACCAACTGAAAGACATTGAAATGATGAACAAATATGTATAATGTATCGACCTGTAATCGGTCGTTAAGAGCCGCCGAAACGAAACAGTGGTATACCGCTAGATTGGTTTCCGTCGATCGACCAGGGACAAAACCATGCTGCTCATCGCATATGACATTTGCTAGACATGGCGTTAAAAACTCCGTCACTAGTTCCTCAAACATCTTTGGCATAACGGATAGTTTACATATTGGTCTGTGGTTCCTAACGTCCGTACGGTCACCTGCCTTAAATATCGGCGTAACTATGCTAGTTTTCCAGGCTGTAGGAAAAATACCCCTTGAGAGAGAGGAATTAAGGATATGCCAAAGGGGCCTCGCTAGGATGAAGCGACCTTCCCTTAACAGTAGAGGTGGAACGCCATCCACACCAGGACCCTTGTTAATATCAAGAGAATCTAGCTTGGCATATATATCTCCAATAGGAACAGATAGCTCATGAATATTTACATTACTACCCGAGTAAAGAGCTGGATTTACGGCAGGCGCCACACCAGACGGAGAAACGTAAACAGAGCCAAAGAATTTCGCAAAGAGGTCAGCGGCTGTTCCATGCGTCGAAGCAGACATACGATCGAGATGCACTTTTTCAGGAATAACATGCCCGCCACGCTTAGTGTTAACAAACTTCCAGAAGCAAGATACATTATCGATGACTGCACTCTCTACCTGGTCAATATAAGCACGGTGATCACGCAATAAGACTAATTTAGTCTGTGATCGTAGATGGGAAAAGTTCATATAATCGCTATATGCACTTGAACACTTGTACGCTTTGTGCGCTCTCTTCTTCAGTCTAATCAGGGCCCTCAATCCCGGGGAAAACCAGTGCGGAAACGAGGAGCAAACGACAGCCTTTACCGGAATAAAGAAATTGCCCAATTGATATGGCTATACAAACGTTCAAGGGCTATACCCGGATCAACATTACTGGTCTCGATATCCCAATCAACGGAATTAAAGTAACCAACCATTCCTTGATTCCTGAATACTAAATTCTCGCTCACACACTCAACGGTTGCATTTAAGTCATTACATAACATATAAAGCGGTGGGTGATAGGCATCAGGTACAATTAAAGCGTCGATAACACGGTCGACTATCGCATTAGAGTTTGTTGCGAAAATAAGGTCCAGCATACCATCAGAGTCATTAAAAAGCAGTATTAACCTGGGCTAGATTACAGTACCCAGCACATCCCAGGAGATAATCAGTAGCATCCGATTCGCTTGCCGATAGCCCCGGCTTCCTGAAACACGCTATCCCCGAGTCATTATACCAGACAGCATGCGGAAGGTTATAATCTCCGAACAGCGCAAAGCTGTCCTTACTATATTTATGGAACACTTCAGTAATACAGTCCACATGGCTAGCATAAATAGTAGAATGAGATGCTGGCGGCATATAAGCAGCACCCAGTATTAAGTATTTATTACACTGAAGGTGGACACGGACAAAAAGATGTTCTATATCAGAACAACTGACCATTATAGGACAGGCAGATAGCGACTTCTTGACAGCAATGAGAACACCGCCACCTCTCGAACAGCAACTCGTTGCTTGAGATCTATCGCACCTGAAGACCGCATAATTACTTAACCCTAGCTCGTCTGAAGCAATAGCAGAATTCAGCCAAGTATCAACTAAAATGATCATATCATATGACACAGCAGATGTAAGTAAGGAATTGCACAAAGTATCCAGTTTCGTACGCAGACCACGGACATTCTGATAATACACTAAAAGGGTCCTCTTCAGTTTTTTCGATTTTCATCCCTTCGGTGGTTGCTCTTCACGATCCTTGGAGTACCATGAATGTAACGTATAGTCATTTCAGACTCCCCTTGCTCGTGTAGTTCCCGCAGTTTCGCCCTTAGCTGCATCAGCGTCTCACGCTTGAGTCTCGTTTTGTCCTCCGTTATTTTGAATGGTCCCTTATAGCGATGCCTATTTTTAAGGACCATCTTAACATCCTCTGGCGAGCCTAGACGCACACATAGAGGTCTAGCAGATGCATTATCCCGTTTCCCAATTCGATAAGTGGCCGAAACTGGGACTTCCTGGGGATTAACTTCACCCAGAATGGCCCGTGCTCCCGCTGCATCAGCCACCCTAGCGAGCTCCGATGTAGGTTCCTGCAACTCCGGTATGCCAAATATCATAATGTTCTTGGCCCTCACCTCCCTCTCATGCAGCTCCTCTAAGATGTCCTGAGCTGATGGAGCGAAAGGTCGTCCTGTAGGGGGGTTTGAGGATTTGAGTGCTCTTCAAACACCCTGACCCGCTCAGATATTGAACAGATCTCTGCCTTCATGTCGGAAAGATCCGTTCTGATACCCGAGAGAATTTCATCTCTCATTACAGCCAGCTCCTGCTTAATGACGTCCCTGATCATATCCCGCATTTCAGTATTGGCTGGTACAACAGAGAGGGTTTGGAGTGAGGCCGTCGGTAATGCAGAGGGACTGAACCGACGAGCCGCTGGAATGGGTACCGACAGTCCGGGACCTAGGAGATCCTGGGCGACAATTTATGAGTCTCCCTTCATGCCAGGGATGACCCGAACGGCCAAGACAAGTTGGTCCCGGGTGGCAATTTATACCACAACCAGGGCAGACGACTGGTTATGCAACCGTGGAACCACAGTCCTTGCATTTCTTTAAACCACCCATCGATACAGAGTAAAACCACAAAGCCAAAAGTTAAGAAATGGTGTACTCTGGTAATTATACAGGGATCTCAGCACAACCCACTATAATCCACCGCCAACAGCAGTCAAAACCTGATAAGGTATAAGCTTCTACAGCGAAAAATGTGATGTGACTGTGATATTAGTTGCCGATGGCGATAGCAGTGTGTACAAGAAGATATTGGACACTGATCCATATAAAAAGTAACATGGTGCAGGTACGAAAAATAGAATGCACCAATCACTTGCTACGCAATTTCAGTAAAAAAATAAAGGAAATCGCAACAAAAGGCCGCGATAAAGACCTAAGAGCTGTCGTAAAGAATAATGCTCTCCGCCTGCGTACTGGTATAAAGAAAGCTGCAGAATACCGGTTGCAAGAAGGAATAACACTCGAGGAACGAATTAGAAATTTGAAGCAAGACTTGACAAATGTACCGAGTCACGTTTTCGTTGACTCGGTACATTTGTCAAATTGAATGAATACATAAAGTAAATTCGCGACATTCTGTGATTCTTGCATTTATAGGCTACACGAGGTAAGTGAAGGTTTAACCTATTATTATTTAACCTACTTTATGACACTGTAGTGGACAGAATCATATTTATAATATATGTACTTCTGTGTAAGTTGCTTTTCGTTTAACGTTTTGTATAATAAGATAATAGAGAGATTGAAGGACAATGCAGCGAATGTATTTGGCAATGTTAACCTATTTGCATCACAAAGCGAAATATTCTGCGAAAAATGCCTGTCCTGTCACTTTTTGTTTGGTGTGTCCTTTACTTAGTGAGGGTAAACAAATTAAATTTCGTAACAAATTAAGTTTTTTCTTTGTTATTTTTTATTTTGAATAATTATGTGGGTCATTTATTCCAAAGACACAAAAAATCTCTTGTAACGACGAGAAGCATCTTTCCCGGCAGCTCGGGTAAGATGGTCGGGACCTCAGTTTTCAGCCCGATTTTTAGTAAAGATTAGCTTAGGCATGGAGCAGCAGCAGGAGCAGGAGCGGGAATGGCAGCAGGAGCGACTGCAAGAGGATTGGGAGCAGCAGGAGCCGCAGCAAGAGCATTGGGAGCAGCGACAGCAGGAGTAGGAGCCGGAACAGGCGCAGGAGCAGCAGCAGCAGGAGCGGCAGCGAGGCCAGCAGGAACAACAGGAGCAACAGGAGCAGCCTGGACCTTCCATCTCACCCATAAGGAAAAATCCTTCAGGAAAGGTAACTTAATTTTCCTACATTAATTATTTTAATCGTTTCAAGAATTTATACCGTAAAGTGGGGGCACAGTAGCAAGCCTTTGTAACATCGTAATATCGTAATTTGAATCTATTATAGTTTCTTAAAGTTGTAAATTTGGTTTTTACAGTACGTTCGGTCAGGACAAAAAACAATCGTGGTGAACTTGTATAAACGTATGCTCACTGAGAAGCCGTCCACCAAATATCATGAAGCTATATCCAGATTATCTAAAGAAACTGGAATAGGACTGCTCACTGTTAAAAATACCATTGCCGAATATAATAATACCGGCAATGTGACTTCTCCACCGAAGAAGCGTAATAAATCAAGCGCCACAGAGAAGATATGTGAACAGGAGCAAGATAGAATTCGGCAGAAAGTGCACGAGTTTTGGTTTCGGCGAGAAGTGCCAAATTTGACCAAAGTTATGAAGGCAATCAACGAAGACCCTGCCCTCGGAACATACGCACGGACCACCTTATATAGAATCCTCCTCCAGCTTAAATTCAAATTTACGTCAAAACACCGAAATAGCGCCCTCATCAAGAAAGATTATATTGTGTGTTGGCGGCACAATTATTTAAATAACCTGGCGCAATACACCTCAGAAAATCGCCATATTTACTATTTGGACGAAACCTGGGTTAATGCAGGCGAAAGCCGCAACAAGAAATGGGTGGACACCAGTGTGCAGTCACATTGGGACGAGGAAGAACGAGGACTCTCCACCGGCGTACCTGAGCCCACCAGCAAAGGTAAAAGGCTCATCATTCTACATATTGGATCGGTCGAGGGATTTGTACCCGGAGGCCTCTTGTGCTTCGAATCCAAAAAAAAACGGATGATTACAACGATGAAATAAACGGGGAAACTTTCCTGGATTGGTTTAAAGCTATGCTACCGTCATTGAAGGAGGGCTCCGTTATTGTAATGAACAATGCATCTTACCATTCGGTAAAAGCAGAGCTGTGCCCAACGATGAGCTGGCGGAGGCAAGATATTATAAATTGGCTGGATTCGAAAGGGCAAGTCGTACCTCTAGGTTCGGTGAAAGCGCAGCTGATTGAAATGGTGAAGCTGATAAAACCTCAATATGATAAATATGTAATTGATGAGTATGCAGAAGCACATGGAAGAACAGTTGTGCGTCTGCCCCCATACCATTGCGAATTGAATCCGATAGAGCTGGCATCGGCAATGGCGAAGAATTATGCGAGGTCGAACAACACGACCTACAAACTTGAAGATGTACGACGTCTACTCATCGAAGGTATCAATCGTATATCTGCCGAAAATTGGGAACATTTTGTCCGCCATACAACAAGCGTGGCACAAAAATTCATGGAAATGGGCCGCATCGTCGACGAAATGACCGATGCAAATCTTGTGGACAATCCAGCTCCTCAGAACTCGGATGAATCTGACACGCATTAGGAGGAAGGAGGTGCCAGAAAATATTTAAGTAAATGTATGTATTATATATTATGTAGGACGTATTATATATTATTTATCTATTGCGCAAATTAATATATTTGACATATTATTACAGATTTTCCAGCACACTCCCACCAATCGGATGATTACGAAACGGATTGGTGAGAGGAGTTGCCAGAAAATATTTAAGTAAATGTATGTATTATATAAGATGTATTATTTGTGTATTACGTAAATTTATATATTTATCGTTTTATTACAGATTTTCCTGCACACTCCCACCAATCGGATGATTACGAATCGGATTGGAGAGAGGAGTAGCCAGAAAATATTTAAGTAAATGTATGTATTATATATTGTTGCGAGCACCCTATGGATGGGAATCCATGGCCCACTGGTGCTCGCGAGCGAGACAAGGAACAGCGAGAAGAAGGCGATCTGATCAAACGCCTGTCAAGCTGTCACTTGAGATACCAACGTATTCCCGAACACCTCCTTGTCCTTAATTACTGTTATTTAATTACTGTTATCCTTGTTGATGTTCACGTTCTGTTTTTATACATTAAACTTATACTATGTACTCTTATACTATGTCTACTCAAAAACGTAACGTATGTATTATTTGTGTATTACGTAACTTTATATTTTATCGTTGTATTACAGATTTTCCTGTACACTCCCTCCCTACCCCTCCCAAAGCACGAAGGTAGCCGTGGGGTTTTAGTGAGTACAAATCTCACACTACCCCGGCGTTTGCAGGCGCCGGGGTGTCTTTCGAAGATTTCCCTACGTTAAAAAAAAAAGCACCGTATTCGTTCCTTGTACTACCGACATTCCTACCCCAGGGTGAAGGTCCTGGATGACTTGACCAAAAAAGAACCACTGTATTAATAAATAAATGTACATACAAAAAATTTGTTGCGACTCGTAACAGTTGTCTTATGTATTTTTGAAGTGTTTATGTGCATGTAAAATAATCACTTCAAGTTCCTTCAAAATAACTGCTAAATACTTTTTGTAAAACACAGTCGTGGTTAAAATGCGATTCTATGTAAGCAAAATTATTTTTGTTATTTTTTCGTGTGCGTATATATATGTACTTTAAAAGTATTTACTCATGTATTATTTTTAATGTTATTTCTACTTATTTGTGATCATGTTTTGCCTGCTTTTGTATGCAAGTAAATATACAGATGTTCTCGATCAAAACTAATATTACCTGATTATGTCCGTATTAAGAGAAGTATTATTACAAACATGTAGTATAAACATGTACAAATTTATACAATATATTCTTAATTTTTATCGAGACGACCTGTATTTTCACGTATGCACATAAAGAAGCAAGAAAAAACATTAAATATAATAAATGAAAAAATACTTTTATACTATATACAGGGTGTCCCACGGTAGACTGGACAGCGCAGTAGCTCCTAAAGTATTGGAGATAAAAATTTTTAAAAAATAGGGAATTGCATGGTTCGAAGGGGCTAATAACTTAGCCCGAACGAATTTTTTTTCGATTATTATTTTAAAAAATACGATGGTCAAGTTCGGTTTTTCAAATGGAACTATTTTTTTTGAAGTCCTGAGTTGATAGTGCGTTACAAGACAAATTCAATAAGCATCAATGTATACACTTTATTTCCACTGCTTTTTGAGATATTGCGCATGCAAATTTACTGATTTTCACTGCAAGAAACTCCTCTGGAATAGCAAGGACCGGGGACGGTCTTACTGGCGCCACGGGTGGCACTGCCTGTTGAAATAGATACCTACCTGCGAAAGGTCTACGCCAGGCCCAAAGGCTGGACAATTCTTTTCCGCCAGAAATGCTACTTAGGTAGGTACATCTGCGGTATCGAGAAGCGCATCGTTACTTTTATTTCGCACTTGCTTCTAGGCTCGGATAGCCAGTTCGTCTGGGAGGGATGCAAGTTGGATTGGTTAGGTTCGGAGGAGTGAAAGTTGCTAGACTAAATTTCAACTATAGGGAGCAGATTGTATCAGAACCAATCGGATTTGCATCCCTCACAAACGGCTGCACTCTTGAAGAGGCCCTCTTCACAGCAATACCTTCTCCCCAATGCCCACCTTCTTTCGCACGGAATACGTCAACGCATGGTTTTGTTTTGATATCGAAGCTCATCTTTATACTCGAGAGGACCACGCGTCGACAGCGGGCTACCCCTTTTCTTACCGTGTCTCCCCACGAGGAGTATTGCCGATGGATTGTAGAAGCGCAGATGTCTGGATGCCAGTTGTTGAATTCAGGAGACGATAGAAACACTTTATTACAAAACACACATGTACTATAATTAAAGTAAATCGTATTCCTCTCGGGCAGGATTCGTCCGAAGTTCGTCAAGAAGATGCGGCCTGGTACCCCGTGGCGAGGACAACCCTTCGCAGGGTCTCGCCCGATTTTTATGGCTTTTTCCGGAAAAAGGTACGAATCCTGGGCCGAACGTAACGAATTGAGGTCGAGCCCCCGCAGTCGAGGGTGAAATATCCATTACAGCGTATTAAGAAATTCTTTTCTTCATCGTATCGAGAGGGAAGTGACGCGAATGGATTCCTTATGTTTTTCTGACGAAAATCATACCAAATATCATGCAAATCGGACTACTTTGATACAAGCTATTTGTATTCCCTATGTAAAAGTTGTCCGATTTACACGACATTTGGCATGATTTTCATCGGGAAACCACAAGGAATCCAACGGCGACACTTCCATATCCATACGATAAAGAATAAAGAATTATTTTATTTCTGAAACAGATACAGGGTAATTATGGAGGTACGCCCGTCAAGAAGATGCGGCCTGGTACCCCGTGGCGAGGACAACCCTTCGCAGGGTCTCGCCCGATTTTTATGGCTTTTTCCGGAAAAAGGTACGAATCCTGGGCCGAACGTAACGAATTGAGGTCGAGCCCCCGCAGTCGAGGGTGAAATGTCCATTACAACTTATTAAGAAATTCTTTTCTTCATCGTATCGAAAGGGAAGTGACGCCAATGGATTCCTTATGTTTTTCTGATGAAAATCATACCAAATATCATGCAAATCGGACTACTTTGACACAAGCTATTTGTATTCCCTATGTAAAAGTTGTCCGATTTACACGATATTTGTAATGATTTTCATCAGAAAACCCCAAGGAATCCATCGGCGACACATTCATATCCATACGATAAAGAATAAAGAATTATTTTATTTCCTAAACAAATACAGGGTAATTCTGGAGGTACGCCCGTCGCCTCGTGGCGAGGACAACACCCCGCAGTGCCCATCGAATTTTATGGCTTTCGACCCTCGAAGGGTTTGGAATATCATTAAGACGGGAGAAGTGTTTAGGATTTCAAATGTTTGCTTCTTTTCTTCGTCGTTTCGAAGGAGAAAGTGATGCCAATCGATTCCTGGCGTTTCGTCGATTAAAGTTATAACAAATTTCATGTAAATCGGACAACTTTTACATAGGGAATACAAATAGCTTGTGTCAAAGTAGTCCGATTTGCATGATATTTGGTATGATTTTCATCAGAAAAACATAAGGAATCCATTGGCGTCACTTCCCTTTCGATACGATGAAGAAAAGAATTTCTTAATAAGTTGTAATGGATATTTCACCCTCGACTGCGGAGGCTCGACCTCAATTCGTTACGTTCGGCCCAGGATTCGTACCTTTTTCCGGAAAAAGCCATAAAAATCGGGCGAGAACCTGCGAAGGGTTGTCCTCGCCACGGGGTACCAGGCCGCATCTTCTTGACGGGCGTACCTCCATAATTACCCTGTATATGTTTCAGAAATAAAATAATTCTTTATTCTTTATCGTATGGATATGGAAGTGTCGCCGTTGGATTCCATGTGGTTTCCCGATGAAAATCATGCCAAATGTCGTGTAAATCGGACAACTTTTACATAGGGAATACAAATAGCTTGTATCAAAGTAGTCCGATTTGCATGATATTTGGTATGATTTTCGTCAGAAAAACATAAGGAATCCATTCGCGTCACTTCCCTCTCGATACGATGAAGAAAAGAATTTCTTAATACGCTGTAATGGATATTTCACCCTCGACTGCGGGGGCTCGACCTCAATTTGTTACGTTCGGCCCAGGATTCGTACCTTTTTCCGGTAAAAGTCATAAAAATCGAGGGAGACCCTGCGAAGGGTTGTCCTCGCCACGGGGTACCAGGCCGCATGTTCATGACGAACGTCGGGCGACTCCTGCCCGAGAGGAATACGATTTACTTTAATTATAGTACATGTGTGTTTTGTAATAAAGTGTTTCTATCGTCTCCTGAATTCAACAACTGGCATCCAGACATCTGCGCTTCTACAATCCATCGGCAATACTCCTCGTGGAGAGACACGGTAAGAAAAGGGGTAGCCCGCTGTCGACGCGTGGTCCTCTCGAGTATAAACATGAGCTTCGATATCAAAACAAAACCATGCGTTGACGTATTCCGTGCGAAAGGAGGTGGGCATTGGGGAGAAGGTATTGCTGTGAAGAGGGCCTCTTCAAGAGTGCAGCCGTTTGTGAGGGATGCAAATCCGATTGGTTCTGATACAATCTGCTCCCTATAGTTGAAATTTAGTCTAGCAACTTTCACTCCTCCGAACCTAACCAATCCAACTTGCATCCCTCCCAGACGAACCGGCTATCCGAGCCTAGAAGCAAGTGCGAAATAAAAATAACGATGCGCTTCTCGATACCGCAGATGTACCTACCTAAGTAGCATTTCTGACGGAAAAGAATTGTCCAGCCTTTGGGCCTGGCGTAGACCTTTCGCAGGTATGTATCTATTTCAACAGGCAGTGCCACCCGTGGCGCCAGTAAGACCGTCCCCGGTCCTTGCTATTCCAGAGGAGTTTCTTGCAGTGAAAATCAGTAAATTTGCAAGCGCAATATCTCAAACACCAGTGGAAATAAAGTGTATACATTGATGCTTATTGAATTTGTCTTGTAACGCACTATCAACTCAGGACTTCAAAAAAAATAGTTCCATTTGAAAAACCGAACTTGACCGTCGTATTTTTTAAAATAATAATCGAAAAAAAAATTGGTTCGGGCTAATTTATTAGCCCCTTCGAACCATGCAATTCCCTATTTTTTAAAAAATTTTATCTCCCATACTTTAGGAGCTACGGCGCTGTCCAGTCTACCGTGGGACACCCTGTATACGCACAGGAATGAATGTCAAAAATAATTTTGCTTAGCTGGGATCACATTTTAAACCACTAGTTCCTACATACATAGCTGTGCGTATATAGCACTAATTATGTCACCCCGTGTATGAAGACGTCCCGCACGAAAAGTTAACAGAGAGAGTAAAGCGACGGAGAAAAACACAGGCGGTTAAGAGGGGAGTAGGACGTAGCAACGCCCCCTGAGGGTCGTGCCTTCGCGAAATCGGTATGCTCTAATGTGGAATGCAGTATAATAGGGTCTATTTTCAAGGATTATAAAATGAAAAAAAATCATCATTACTATTATCAGGTGCAAGGACAATTGCACATAACGAAAAGGCAACGGGCCTATTTTTGTTTATGGACGCCGAAAGGAATGAAGGTTACAACAGTATCGAGAGATGATCGATTTTGTGCAACAGAGATGGAAGAAAAACTGAAGCAGTTCTGTGAGGACTGCATGTTGCCAGAAATTATAGATAGTAGATACAATCGACAACAGCCGATTAGAGAACCTCCGTACATAAAAAAAGGAGCAGGTACGAGTAGGGGAGACCGGGGCTAGTTGTTACACTTTTCAGTTTTTTATTTTTTATTTTTTTTGCATTCCATATTCAATATTATCAATGACTCTCACTTAAAGTACGTTCTTTCCCCTACCGATTACCGCTATCGCATGTAATTAAATGAAAACCATGACTTTGAAACAAGAAATTTTGAAGGTCGAGGCATGTTGTATCAACGTGCCCCGAGAAGGGGCTAGTTGTTACACAATACGGGGCAAGTTGTTACAGGATTAAATTTTACGAAACGAGGCTTATTATGAGTAATATAATTATATTTTCTTGAACAGAAGTAAAGTTATTAATGGTAAGAACCTATTATAATGAATATACAAAAAAAAATGTATTTTAAGGGGTCTCCCTAGTGTGACGGTTCAAAAAAATCGATTTTTTTTTTGTTTTTTCTGAAAGTTCAACATCTTAAGAACATATTCCTAAAATATTATAGCTGAATTCGAAATTTTGGCAACGCTGTGAGCTATGAACAGTAGCGCGCGACCGGGCGCGCAGGTATGAATCGGAGCCCTCAACGCTTGTACCGAAGGTCGATCTTTTTGACTTGAAAAACCGTTACCTCCAGAGTTTCCTATGACCTGGCTACCTGTACCGTCCCCTTCTGTGCTAAAGGGGCCCCTCCAAGTGTTATAGCGGATGTGATTCAGTGTGCATCGTAGACTCTTGACGACGAGTGCATCGTAGACTCCTGAGCAAAACAGAAGTGAGCAAAGTGAAAGAAAATGCCCAGAAAGAGCGATAAGGAGCATTCGAAAGGCTATTTAAGCCGAAACAAGAAAAGAAGATTTACAGGAAACCGCTACACTTTTGAACAGGACGTGAGTTTTGCCAGCACTTCGGCTAAGAAATTAGTAGAAGGCAACGACGAAGACATTGAAGTGACCCGAACGCACGGCTATCGTTTTGTGGACTTTTTTTCGGTGTTTACTGCAATTAGTCAGTTAATTGAATGCAAAGTGTGCCATAAAGACATTAAATTTACTGAAACGAGTGTGCGTGGCTTAGGTTTTAAGATTGGAGTGCAGTGCGAATGCAACGTCACTTATATCAATTCGTGTCCGTTGATTTCTAATGCATACGAAATAAATCGAAGAATAGTATGCGTCATGCGTTTATTGGGGATAGGAAATAAAGGCCTGAACCTATTCTGCGGATTGATGGACTTGGCAAAACAATTCTATAGTAATACATACTATGCCGGTTTAGAAAATCTGTACACTGCCTCAAAAGCTGTTTTCGAATTCAGTACAAACTTGGCGATGGACGAGGAGAAGCGAAGTACCTTTGAGAAGGAGAAGTCAAACATACATTTAACAGTTTCTGGAGATGGAACTTGGAAGAAGAGAGGATTTTCTTCCCTAATCGGCGTTGCAACATTGATTGGGAAATATACCAATAAAGCAATAGATGTAGTTATAAAATGCTCATATTGTAAGATGTGTGAAATGTGGGAAAAGAAATTTGACGACGAGGAAGAATACGATGAATGGAAAAGAAAACCACCAAAACCAGTGTTCAGTGAACCATGAAGGATCTGCCGGGAAGATGGAGGTAGATGGTATTTCTGAAATGTTCGCCAGATCGATGCAACGATATGGCGCCATGTATACCCGCTACATTGGCGATGGCGACAGTAAAACGTATAAGGGCATTGTGGATTTGAATCCATATGACGTGCAGGTGAAAAAGTTAGAGTGTGTTTTACGCGTTAAAAAAAGGATGGGTTCTCGTTTGAGAGCAGAAAAAAAGAAACATAAAGGAATAGGGGGAAAAGGTCCGGGAAAATTAACGGATAAGTTAATAAATGATTTAACAGCATATTATGGGTTAGCAATTACACGACACACGGATTCAGTGGAGGAAATGAAGAATGCGATTTGGGCAACGTATCACCATAAGTGCTCCACTGATACAGCGCCCGAACATGATTACTGCCCTGCAGCTGGTGTTCGTGGCGCCGCGCTGAAGCAAAAGGCGCCCTCGACAATTACACTCATGATCCACCACTTACTGAACTCGTACAGCAGGTTATAAAGCCCATTTATACCAATTTATCCCAACACGAATTGATAGAGCGATGTCTAGGCGGAAACACACAGAACAATAACGAAAGTTTTAATCAGTTAATTTGGCATTTCGCCCCAAAACATTTATACTCTGGGCCAAAAACAGTTGAAGTAGCAACATATTTAGCAACTGGCATATTTAACGATGGCTACCAGTCACTATTAAGAGTATTAAATACGATGGGAGTAACAATTGGCCCAGTAGCCAAAAGTTTTGCCGATACGCAAGACGTGAACAGAGTTTACCTTGGAGAGAAAAGGCATCAGGAAGCATCAAAAGAAGCTCGAACTGCTCGAAGGAAAGCAAATGCAGCTTTACAAGAATTGTATGAAGAAGAGGAAGGTGTACTCTATGGGCCAGGCATCGGAGACTAATCGTAAGTATGATTTATTATTTGAAAAATGGTACTTGAATCTTTAAACGCGTTTTACTCGAAACTACATTTTTCGGCCCGGCGATCACGATATCTCCAAAACTACTCAACCAAACGACTTAAAACTTAACATATATATTGAGTGCGTGTTCTCTTAGGATCTGACCTAGAATGAAGTCATTATTTGCAAAATTCGAATTTTGCAGCTCAAAAAACTGACCACTTTTTTGCCGCGAAATGAAAACTTTTCTTTAAAGTGCCGTCATTTTTTTATTTGGTGATTTTCTATTTTCATTCTAGTTCAAGTCCTAGCTACATTCATATAGATTAAGAAAATAACTGTGTTTTTGTTTCAGATAACCATGGCAGCCGGAATCGTGATCGCCAGCAGCAGGTGTTTTTTTTGCGAGCTTTTCATTATAACCCTTATAACATAAAATATAATTATCATTAATGCTTCAACAAATTCAAGTAGATTGTCAAAATGTAACTGAATAAATACCCCAAAGTTAGAAACCGCAATATCAAGTACATTTCCTTCAAAAACATTCCCAAATATAGCCCTATTTTCCAGGCGTCACACTAGGGAGACCCCTTAAAAAGAAAAAAAACTACTGAAATCAGTTGCACTAATTATCGTCGTCCATTTCAAAGGGGACTCGCAAATTAATGCACACATAAAAGTGATTTTTAGGTTTTGCACAATTCCCCCTTTTTGCACTCTATGCACTGAATCCACTTTGTAGCAACATGCCCCTTTCCCTCTGTAACAACATGTCCTTTTTCGTATGTAACAACATGCCCCTTGTCTTGTGTAACAACTTGCCCCGGTTGACACCATTGTGTATAAAAAGCTATAAGTTCATACCAGTTTGGTGTATTCTTATGTTCTTGATGCCAATCTGTAGCTAAAGGAACACTGATTCAAACGTAGTAATATTAATTTGCATACATTTATCTGTCTGTTCGGTAGAAAAGATTGAAGTAGAAAGAGAAAAGTTACTATTAGTACCGAAAACACAAAAAACTAAGTGACAACACGTGAACTGACTACAAACAAACAACATACACAACTGTGTATGGTTGAAACACATCAGCCACTTCATCGTGGAAGTGATAGTGCAAGCGAAAAAAATTTAAACTGCTTTGTAACAACCTGCCCCTGTAACAACTAGCCCCGGTCTCCCCTACACAAGAAAGTACACAAAACGATGGATGACAACATCGTAATAGCACCGGCGAGTGCATTCAGCGCATATGAAGAGCTGTCGAATAAGCAATTGCAATCCAAAGTGACTATTGCACCGGCGAGTGCATCCAGCGCATATGAAGAGCTGTCGAATAAGCAATTGCAATCCAAAGTGACTATTGCACCGGCGAGTGCATCCAGCGCATATGAAGAACTGCCGAATAAGCAATTCCAATGCAAAGTGGCTATTGCACCGGCGAGTGCATCCAGCGCATATGAAGAGCTGTCGAATAAGCAATTGCAATCCAAAGTGACTATTGCACCGGCGAGTGCATCCAGCGTATATGAAGAGTTGTCGAATAAGTAATGTTCCAAAATGTAAGTAAGAGAGTATGTAGAAAATACATACGGAGAGAGAATAGGACCGTCTATGACGGGGGTGGTGGTGGGCCTTTTCACACTCTCCTAATAATAAATACCTATAGTTATTCTTTCATATCAAGTGGAAATGACATGTATAAAAGCGTAAGTATGACACATACTTTTGATATGCAAATAATTTGATTAATTGGAAATCATCATGAATGTTCCTCTCATATATGAATTTGTTTTAGATATTTCCACCAACCAGTATCAACGTTGAAAATCATACTCTAAGAAGCGAGGAAAGGAAGGCAGTCTTCTCCGCAAGCATAAAGATAAGTAAATAACATACATACATTTACATTTTTATTGCATTCAGATTACAATTCGTTCTAACTTTTTATCACAGGTTCTATGACCACTAACTGGAATCGAAAGGGGTCAGTGCCATTCCAAGAAAATATTTATGAGAAATAGGACATAATAATAATGGATTCTTCAGGAATTGTAAGTATCAGTTTTTACATTCAAGTAGTATAAACACAAAAAGTAATTTTTATTAAATTTATTGATTTTTGCAGTCAAACCAGAGTGTACGTTTGTACACTGGGCTCGAAAATATCGTTGCAACTACCACAAATGCAGAGTGGAGGAGGTACCGCTTCCATGACACCGACCGGCTAGGAGAAGCGGATTTTCTGTCCTCGAAGTGACAGAAAATATAACCTATATGCTATACCCAATTTCCTAAAGATACTGTTGTGGCGTTGTCGATGCGTCAATTGAACACCCTTTGCCGGGACATCCTGTAACAGGGACAGGGCTGTAAATTGTATTACGGCAGGCAGTACTTGAGGTCTAGCCTGGTTGTCTGCGTTGCAGATGTGTACCTCTCAGGGTTAGGCCCGAATTTTCGTCGAATGTTAGATGGGACTTGACCTTGAATATTGCCAGATGCACGTTTGGGGAAAGTCGAGTTGTCCTCGCCGACGGCGTTTTCCCACCACGGTCTTTTTTTCGCCCACTGTTTCAGGCGACCAATAGTCATGGCGGTTTTCTCACCCCGTTTTTTGTTAACAGCCAATGACTGGGCTTCGTAGCTTTCTTGTAAGAAGGATGTACGCCTCCCAGGTAGATAGAATCTAGCTTTCAATATAAACGCAACACGTTCATTATAGTTAGACTTGTGTACATTTATTTGTTCCCTTATCCAACAAAAGGGATGGTCCTTCGAGTGAAGTTTTATAGTCGGCACATCACGAGCAAATTATAACAAGACCCGAACGATCTGAATGATCAACCACGGGTATGAACATTGGTCCTTCGAGCCGGATCTATATATCACGGTGTTCGGATAATTACAACGTTCCACATCGTACGGCGACTCTTTGCAAGCAGTTGGCAAGGAAGAGCAACATTGACAACGTCGTTGGTGTCGCACTCCTGTTGAATTCATGTAGATGACAGCCAAATAGCAACCAGAAGGGCATCAGGTGAAGCATTGGATATCACCGTTCCTGGCCGAGATAGTTGGCGCTGTCGGATCTGTATCAGCGGAGGTGTGTGCATCACAGCATCCAGGAAGGCATCAGGTGACGTCGACGTTGGATATCACCGCCCCTGGACGAGATAGTTGGTGCTGTCAATTCTGTAGCAGCAGAGGTGTGTGCACTGTGCACCAAACAGCATCAGGTGACATCATCGTAGGACGTCACCGCCCTTGAATGAGATAGGTGGAAGCATCAGTAATCTAGACTGCCAGCGTCGCCAATCTTCCGTACAAGTTCACCTTCCCGTAAGTCGTTCTTCATTTCTTTAATTTGCGTAGACATCAAACCAAGATGGAAGAATTAAAGCCACTTATCGGCAATCGCGGTCATATCAA
This sequence comes from Andrena chrysosceles, assembly GCA_963855975.1. Taxonomy (NCBI): domain Eukaryota; kingdom Metazoa; phylum Arthropoda; class Insecta; order Hymenoptera; family Andrenidae; genus Andrena; species Andrena chrysosceles. Next base: position 36,109,608 of record OY979766.1, on the reverse strand, counting down.
GGCAGCTCTAACTCGTTTTAAGCATTTCTATGACACATTTGGAAGTGACACAGACGTTGATGTGCTAGAAAAGCGTTTACATATGAACGCTCCGTTGTACGACAAGTTTGATCAAATTCAAATTCAAATCGAGGCATTAGTTTCCGGAACTGATCAGGAAGCTACGAACGCTACTGATCGTGACAATTTTGAATCGATATATTTCGAAATCATGACAACGGTCGAGAAACATATATCACGCATTCGCATGCCACAAGGGCATCGGAGTCTTGTCACGGGGCCTGCATCTGCGGGCGTTTCATCTGTTGTGCCCAGGCAACGCCCAAGCTCACGTGTCACCGCTACATTATACATATTATATTACGTTCGTTACGAAACGTTCGAGACGTTTCCAAGCTAAGACAGTTAAGCAACCGAATTCACAAAATCAAATTCAATCTCATAGACTAGAACAGGCTATCGTCGCTACCGAGGTAGCACAGAGGACCGAGGAACGGCCTTTGAGAAAAACGTTCGACGCAGTCCGAACGACGACGAGCCTGGTGACAAGTAAAATCGGCTTGCGAGTGAACGGGTGAAACTACCATTAATCTAACACCAAAATCCATCTACGAGGACGTCACTGATCCGAGGACCAGGACGCGCGAGAAGACTTGGGGACTGAGGAACGAGTGGAAGCCGCACCTGAAGGACGGACGGAGAGCCGTACGAGGGAAGCAGCCGTCGGAGCACGCAGTAAACAGCTGTACGGATCGACCTTGCTGGATCCGATTCATCTTATTAGCGCCGTTGGTTTAGAGACGAAAGAACGCCTGACCGAGCTGACGACATGTGGTTGCGAACAGCCTTGTGAGTAACAGAATTACGTGAACGTACATATTGTAAACCAGAGTCCTATAAAATTTTAGAAACGGTACATGCATGTCTATAGAAGACGAACGCGCAAATCAATTTAAACTTCCGGGTCAAAGAAGCTTGTCACGATCATTCGAGTCATTTTTCGATAAAAAGCTAATTTTCGTACGAGAAGAACTAGACCTTCTACCTTCTATAGATCATCCAAGACTAAATGCGGAAAATAGCCTCCCGGTACCAGACGTGAAACGATTATCTACCGCGCTGTCGTTAGTCGATAAATTCGTAGGAAAATCGTCAGACGAGCTTGCAGAATTTTTGAAGTCTTATACAAGCGCCTCGGAGTTTGTTCCCGCGAATGAATTACCACGATTCTTGAAAACAGTGATAGGTACAAAAATTAAAGGCAAGGCAGCCAAAGTATTAGAGTACAATGATGTAGATACTTTCGATAAATTAAAGGACATCTTAACTTCTTTATTCGTTGACAAAAAATCTATAGGAGCAGTTGGAGCAGAGTTTCATGCCTGTCACCAACGAGAAGGCGAAAGCGTAAAATTATTCGCGTGTAGAGTAGAAGAATTAGCAGGAGAATTATCTGAACTATCGGTAAAACCAGGGAACAGCGACGAAGTAAATAATGCGTTAACAGAAACAGTACAAGAACGCGCTCTAGATGTTTTCACCCTCGGGTTGAATTTAAAACTGAGAACGATCATAAGGTCTCGAAACTATGCAACGTTAAATGCAGCTATAGCCGCAGCTATAGAAGAGGAACAAGCGATGGGTCTAAACACCTCGCGAAATTACAGGAAATTCGGTAATCAGCCCAAAGGAAGGAAAGGATCAAACGCACCGCGTTGCGATCGCTGTAATAAATTTGGACATTTAGCAAGGAATTGCTATACGCGATTGAGCATGCCGCGAGAAAACTATCCGACGCAACAAACGACTGTAAAAAAGGAAGTACAGTGCGTCACAATGGTCTGCCACTATTGCAAATAAACCGGGACATCAAATCAGAGAATGCAGGGCTAGAGAAAGAGCGAACGGACGAGAATATAGACCGCAATATACGAACTCTAATTACCGGCGGAGATGTGTAATAAGCGTAATGAATACTACTACAGACGAAGTCCTTATCAATACGTCAACCGTGACGTTACAAACGCTGACGAGCGATGACAGTGACCCGACGGACGCGATAGGCGACAAGGAGCGCGACGCACCGACGTACGTGGTACACGCCGTACACGGAAGAAATAGAATGCAAATCTTACGTGAAAGTCTTAGAACGGAACACTTAAATAACGCGGGCTGTGCGAAAAGTATAACGAAATATTCGGTTTAGAAGGAGATAAGTTAGGATACTCCACGAAGGCGGAACATTCAATTACCTTAATCCCAGGTAGTGATGGGACTCCGGAGTCGGTTCCAAGCGCTTCGAATCCATCTGAGTATCAGGCGACTACTTCGAAGCGCTTCGAACATGATTCGAAGCCTTGGTCGGCTTCGAAGTCTTGATCGGCTCCGAAGTCTCGAATCTCTTTCGGACCCGTATTTACAGAATGCCGCCTGGCATCCCGTGGCGAGGCCAACACTCCCCAGTGCCTCACCAAATTTTATGGCTTTCGACCCTCGAAGGGGTTTGAATACCATTAAAAAGTGAGAAATGTCTAGGATTTCCGAATTTCTCATCAGATCTTTGCGAAAACGACGTCAATCGATTCCTTATGTGTCGCAGATGAAACTAGCACCAAGAACGATATAATTCCGACCATAATGAAGGAAATTCCATGAAAAATCGAATTATATCGTTTGGAGCTGACTTCGTTAAAAATAGTCCGATTTACATTAAATTTGATATGATGTTCATCGGAAAAACATAAGGAATCCATTTGTGTCACTTCCATATCGATACGATAAAGAATAAAGAATTTCTTAATATGCTGAAATGAATATTTCACATTTTCACCCTTGACAGCGGGGCGCCGACCTGGAATCGCTTTGGTCGGCCGAGGATTCATACCTGTTTCAGAAATAAAATAATTCTTTATACTTTATCGTATCTATATGAAAGTGACGCCGATGGATTCCTTATGTTTTTCCGATGAAAATCATCAAATTTAATATAAATCGGACTATTTTTAACGAAGTCAGCTTCAAACGATATAATTCGATTTTTCATGGAATTTCCTTCATTATGGTCGGAATTACGTCGTTCTTGGTGCTAAGTAGTTTCATATGCGAAACAAAAGGAATCGTTTGGCGTCGATTTCGCAAAGATCTGATGAGAAATTCGGAAATCCTTAATGGTATTCAAACCCCTTCGAGGGTCGAAAGCCATAAAATTTGGTGAGAATTTGGAAGAATTTGGTGAAAATTCTGTAAATACGGGTCCGAAAGAGATTCGTGACTTCGAAGCTGACCAAGGCTTCGAAGCCCACCAAGGCTTTCAAGAGCTTCGAATCACGTTCGAAGCGCTTCGAAGTTTTCGTCATATATATAGATTCGAAGCGCTTCGAAGCGCTTCGAAGCGCTTCAAATCCCATCAGTAATCACAGGTACTAAACCTATATACGTAAAACCGTATAGATTGCCACAAGCGCATAAGGAAGAAGTAAATAGACAAGTCCAAGAAATGGTAAAAGAGGGAATAATTAGACCGAGTGCCAGCCAATGGAACGCACCGTTGCTAGTAGGTCCGAAAAAAACCGACGCTTCAGGAAAACGCAGACTCAGAGTGGTAGCAGATTTTAGGCAAGTGAATGAAGCGACGATAGGCGATTCGTACCCCATGCCGAATATAACAGATATTTTAGACCAATTAGGCGGAGCAAAATAATTTTCAAACTTAGATTTAGCATCAGGATTCTATCAAATAGCCATGAAAGAGGAAGATCGTGAGAAGATGGCATTTTCAACACCATATGACCATTTTGAGTATAATAGAATGCCGTTTGGGTTCAAAAATGCTCCTGCGACGTTCCAAAGATTAATGAATACCGTACTATCGGGCCTACAGGGAATAAAATGTTTCGTGTATTTAGATGATATAGTCGTTTACGGACGCTCGTTGAAAGAACACCAAGATAGTCTAGAACTAGTATTTGAACGCATACGTGAGAGTGGCCTAAAACTTCAACCTAATAAATGTGAATTTTTACGAAAGGAAGCCGTGTACCTATGTCACGTGATAACTGAAAACGGCATTAAGCCGGATCCTTCGAAGCTCGACGCTGTCCGAAACTTTGCAATACCTAGAGGAGTGAAAGACATACAATCCTTCTTAGGCTTAGCTGGATATTATAGGAGATTCATAGAACATTTTTCACAAATCACGAAACCCTTAACGCAACTATTAAAGAAAGACCAAGCATTCAGATGGACCGCACAGGAGCAGGAAGCCTTCGAAATACTGAAAGCAAAATTAACGACGGTACCGATACTACAATACCCCGATTTTTCGAAACCATTCGTTCTGACAACAGACGCTTCCGGAAAGGCAATAGGAGCAGTATTATCTCAGGGAAAGATAGGGCAAAATTTGCCAATAGCATACGCAAGTAGAGTGTTAAACAAAGCGGAAGAAAACTATAGCACCATCGAAAAGGAATTGTTGGCCATCGTATGGGCAACGCAACATTTCAGACCATACGTATACGGCACAAAATTTAAAGTCATAACAGATCATAAACCACTCACTTGGCTTTTTAACGTAAAAGACCCCGGCTCTAGATTAATGAGATGGAAATTGAAACTAGCAGAGTACAATTACAGCATAGAATATAAAGCGGGAAAGACAAATAAGAACACAGACGCCCTCAGTAGAATGTTCGCGATTACGCGAGGAATGAAGCGACAGGTCAGCACCGAAACACTAGCCGTCACCAGCGAAAGCACCAACGAAGAAGACGAGACCCGATCAGAAGAAGACACGAACGAAACGACATATTCAGAGGACGATAAAAACAGAATACTGCGCGAATTTCACGACACTCCCTTAGGTGGACATTTAGGAGTAAAACGGACCCTGGAACGTATAAAGCTAAACCATTCGTGGCCAGGTATGCGCCAAGACGTAGAAAAGTACATCTCTAAATGCGAAAAATGTCAGAAAAATAAACTAACGAGAATAACCAAAGCTCCCATGGTAATTACAGACATTCCCACGGAACCATTCGAGAAATGCGCACTAGACATAGTAGGACCTTTACCCTAGACAAGCAGACGAATTAAATTCATATTAACTTTTCAAGATCTATTAACCAAATTCAGTAAAGCCATTCCCCTCGAGAATCAAGAAGCAAACACCGTAGCTAAGGAATTTGTCACTAGGATCATTTGCGAATACGGTATACCACAACGAGTGATAACCGATCAAGGAACCAATTTCCTAAGTCAAGTATTAAAAAATGTATGCAAATTGCTCAAGATCGAAAAAATTCAAACCACGGCCTATCACCCACAATCAAACGGAGCTCTAGAGAGAAGCCATCGTACACTAGCCGAATACATAAAGAATTTTATCGCGGAAGACCAGATAGATTGGGACGAATGGCTACCGTAAGCGATGTTTACTTACAATACTACCCCACACACGTCTACTAGTTACACACCCTACGAACTCGTTTTCGGGAGACAAGCTACCCTGCAGACCTCACTAAACCAGGCACCTCAACTAACATACACCTACGACAAATACGCTGAAGAATTACGCGAAAGACTACGGTCTACAAATAGCATAGCGCGCGAAACAATAGGGACCAATAAAAACAAATCAAAAACACAATACGATAAAAAGACAGCTAACAAATCTTTCAAAATTGGGGACCAGGTACTTCTACACGACGAGATTGTGAGACGCGGACGATCAAAGAAATTAACCCCCACGTGGATAGGCCCGTATACGATTCAAAACACACACGATAATAATAACTATACTATAAATAAGGGAAGACGAACGCTTCGCGTACACGCAAATCGACTAAAACATTTCATAGAATAGGGCAGGAATAGGAAATGGTCGCGATCATGAAGGGAAGTAACTACTCGCGAACAACTAAATGCAGTAATAGAACCAGTATAACTATAATAATAAATTTAAAAATGACCACACTAAAATGAACAAAAAATTATTTATTTAAAAAAAAATTGTTGTCTAAAATGGAGCGTCGTCAACGTCCTCGAAGAGAGCCCATATCCCGCGAAGAGGAACGGGCCCAATAAACCGATCTCCATAGAGTTCTGGAATAATAACCAGATGCGAATGAATTAAAATAGAAAATCCCACTGGAGACAAACAACACTAAGCAACGAAAATATAAAAAACTCACCAAACAGGGCCCGAATCCCCCAAGAATCCTCCTCGTTCAACCAAGAGGCATTTTCCTCTTGGTAATGCCTAAAATCGGCGCGGTACTGGCGTACCGCAACTCTGTAGGACAGGTTCATAAAGCCCGGCGGGGCAGGATACTCCAACCACTAGAAGAAAAATTTAAAACATTTTAACACAAACGCCTCAACCCCACGCACAGAGACACTAAACGATATTACACCCACCAATAAAAACAGAGCAATATCGCGAGGGACGTCCAGAAGCGAAATCATGATGAAGACTGAAACGAAATAAGAAGCGACGAAAGAATCGAGCCCCGACGAAGCCGAAATGACCACGTTAGCCAAATTTTATCTCGAGCACGCACAGCATACGCGCGACTAACGACTTTACGACTAATGAAAGGTAACGCCGACTACACCTCGACATTATATTTTACAGGATTACCGTCCTACAAATGACGATACTACTCATAGGAGGGACAACCTCCGACACAGACTTTGCTATAAAAGAATTTCAAGACCACCCAGGCATTTACTTCGAAAACATAGGCGATTTACAGATTTACCGAGACAGTTGGAAATTAATACTACACGTAGACATATCTTATATTTACCGACGCGAATCAAACCTCCAGGCAGCACTATATGACATACTCGCTCAGTGTAAAACACCTTCTACTGATAACTTACCAAAATTCTGTAAAACGTTCGGCACGAAAATTCAAAGCAAAGTAGACCGCGTAGCCAAGCTCCTTACTTACGTCCAACAAACCATAAGCTCCGCACCAAAACAGCGTCGCGGATTAATAGACGGATTAGGTTACATAGGCAAATCACTTTTCAGGCTAATGGATTCCGAAAATAGAAAGAAAATCAATGACCAAATAGACTTCCTAAAAAGACAGGACTGTAGAATAAAAAATACAATCAAGGGACAAATGCAAATTGTAAGAGCTAACACCGAACTCCTAACTGAAACTATACACAACATACAAGAAAACGAAAAAACTCTTTTAAATGCGACGTGGCAAATTCAATACTTACTCCAACAGACGACCGCCATTACTAGATTTCGAGAGACAATAGACGAAAACCTCATACTAATAAATAGCGTAGCGGAAACACTCCTGCGCGACACTCAAGACTTGTTAGAATTCATTATGGATATAAAGAAAGGAGTCTTAAATCCACGACTGATACCACCAGTTCGAATCATAACCTACCTCACTTCCGCACTAACGCATATACCGCAAGGACTAGACTTCCCCATCGGAATAAAATTAGAAAACATGCACGTCTTATACGAAATCCTTACACTCTCTGCATTTTCGGATACCAAATCAATTACTGTAGTACTAGATATTCCATTGCTAAACGCGAAAAAATTAAAATTAAGCAAGGTACACCCAGTACCCACAAAGATAAACGAATCGTTCTACGCGTATATAGAACCCCTCGACTCCTACGTAGTACTCGATACCGCGGTGCAAGATTAGGGTAGGGTGGGGCTAAAAGTCCGGCGGGTAAGAAGTCCCGAATGCAAAATCTCGGTTCCTAAACATTGTATCGAGTTTCGCAGTATACTATGTAAAAAGCGAGAAGAAACGTAGGTAACCACAGAGTCGCCAGTCATTTCTGGTCGTTCGATCAGATTACACGACGTCTTTGGTATTATACGCGTTAAAAAGTGAAATAAATACGTCGTCTATATTGTTTTGTACGAAGTAAACCGAAGTTTATCAGCGTATCAGGTAAGTACGTTAAGATTCTATGTTCCTTTAGTAATCTGTACATAATATTGTTTATTTGTAAATGATAATATTTTCTACCGTAAATATCGCATAAACTATAGAAGTACAGTATTGTCTCCATATGTACCCGATTTGGTGTACACGATGTAGGCCTGTCGCTATCCCCACCATTTCTGTCTCACTCTTGTCCGGCGAAGGCGAGAGCGAGATGGAACGAGAGCGAGCGAGAGCCCCTAAAAGCGAGCGAGGACAGTACGAGACAAACGACAGCGTTCATGTTTTGTCTCCCTCCGTTTTTCGGGCGCCGTGACATTCCGTCCTTTGCGTGCGCGACGGGCGTGCGCGATGGTCGCAGGCACATACGGAAGTACGAAACCGCAACGCAAAAACTTGACGCAGGCCCGGCTCAATTTTTTTTTGCGCCCTAGGCCAACTTTTCAAATTACGCCCTTTATTATAATACATTTATTTGAAATTATTAATAACCTTACTTTGAATTTTTATTCGTAGTTTAATCCACTTATAGTACAACTTGTAATATTTAATTCTAAAGTTTATTTTCAGCAATAGCAGCAATGAAAATACATACCATTTTGCACGTCTGCCTAGGGCAGAAAGTCGACAAGAGGTGCAAAATGGTATGTATTTTCATTGCTGCTATTGCTGAAAATAAACTTTAGAATTAAATATTACAAGTTGTACTATAAGTGGATTAAACTACGAATAAAAATTCAAAGTAAGGTTATTAATAATCTCAAATAAATGTATTATAATATAGGACGTAATTTGAAAAGTTTGTCTAGGGCGCAAAAAAGACTTGTTCCGTGCCTGGCTATCTGACCGTCGCGCGCATGCGTTGGGCAGTCACGATTCCATCTGAGTGCCCGCACGCCCGCGCGCAAGAAAACCGGTCCATCTCGCTCACTCCCTCGGCCAGAAAGAAGCGAGAAACGCACACTCGGAATTAGGGATTTGCGCATTCTGAGTGCCCAACGCCAGTCCCGATCACCGGGCACACACGGAGACAATACTGTACCATTGGGGCAAAAAGTCCCTTATTGGGACTGTTACCTCGCATGAGAACTTATGGCCTCTTCACTTGAAATTAGAGAACTATTTATATTTATTTTCATTTTTTAGAATGCGCCACTACAAAAGACGAACCGATCGCGGCATGAAGTCCTTAGAAATTATGAAACGAGCTGCAGAGGACGTAATAAAAGGTAAAATGAAATTATGTAAAGCTGCCAGAGAATATGATATTTGTAGAAATTCTTTGAATAGATTTATTGCGACGTATAAAGAACATCCGGATAAAGTTTCTTTTGGATATGGAACAGCACGACAAGTATTTTCTGCTGAAAAGGAAAAAATTTTAACTGAATATTTGTTAAAGTTAGCTCAAATGTTTCATGGCTTGGGTCCAAAAGACGTTCGTCGTTTAGCATATGAGTGTGCTGTTAAGTACAACGTAAATATTCCAAAATCTTGGCGTCAAAATAAAATGGCTGGAAAGGATTGGATGAATGGTTTTTTAAAAAGGCAATCTGAGCTTTCTTTACGAAAACCCGAAGCAACTAGCTTAAGCAGAGCTACTTCATTTAATAAAACAAATATTCAATGCTTCTTTGAAAAATTGGGTGAGATCATGGACAGATATAAGTTTAATGCATCTTCCATTTGGAATGTCGACGAAACTGGAGTTTCCACCGTTCTGAAACCCTCTAAAGTCGTGGCAGCTAAAGGGAAACGAATTGTTGGTTCCGTAACATCAGGAGAAAGAGGAACAAACGTGACTGTTGTGGTAGCCATATCTGCAGCTGGCTCCAATATCCCTCCAATGTTTATATTCCCTAGGAAAAATTATCATGATCACTTTGTGCGTGATGGTCCACCAGACTGTATTGGAAAAGCCAATTCTAGCGGATGGATAACGGACGATGAGTTTCATAGTTTTATGGAGCATTATATCCATCACGTCAAACCTTCTCCAGAGTCGCCAGTGTTACTGTTACTGGACAACCACTCCTCATAGCTTTGCGTCAAAACCCTGGATTTGGCCAGAAACAATGGAATAGTAATGTTGTCCTTTCCGCCATATTGTTCACACAAACTGCAGCCCTTTGATGTTTCTGTTTTTGGACCTTTCAAACGATTTTTGTCGGGAGCACAAGACGGATGTATGAGATCACATCCTGGAAAGACGATGACAATTTACGACATCCCGTCCATAGTTAGAACTGCTTTGCCAATGGCGCTTTCTCCCGTGAACTGTATGAAAGGTTTTCAAGCAACGGGTGTTTTCCCATTTAATCAGGACATATTTACCGATAGTGATTTTGCACCTAGCTATGTTACGGATCGTCCACAGTGGAGTGAAGTCCAAGAGGTTGCTGGAGTTGAAAAAGAAAACGTGCGTCCAGAATCAGAATCTACATCTAGAATAGTTATTTCCCCCCAGTCATCGACTTCCAGAAATGACACGTTTTCAGTAGAAATTGTCAGGTCATTCCCTAAGGCAGGCCCTCGTAAAATAACCACCAGGAAACGCCGTAAAACTGCCGTTTTAACAGATATAATAGAGAGAGATGCCCTGGCTAGTGAACAAGAAAACTCTAAAAAAAGGAAAGGTAAAAAGATTGAAATTAAAAGGAAGAAGATACTCAACAAGCATATTTTACAAGATAAAGAGGCTGAATCTGTTTCTGAAGAAGAAGACTGTTTAGTTTGTTGTGAGGCCTTCTCTGAAAGCAGGCCAGGGGAAGGGTGGATTCAGTGTGGCATCTGTAAGGGTTGGGCTCACGACAGATGTGCTGAAACTGCGAAATCCGATTTTTACGTTTGCGTCACCTGTAATAGTGACGGTAGTCATTGATTTCATAATCAAGTAACACTAACAAAATGATTTTTGTTTTATATAAGCAAGGTACAGTTTAAAATGAAATTATATTTTTTATTATTTGCTTTCGTAATAAGATGGCCAAAGCATAAAGAAACGATGCCAAAGCCTTTAAATAGTGTTTTTGTTTTAGTTGAGAGAAGATTTTTGATAGATTTTAGTTCAAAATAAGTCTCTCACTTATATTTTTATTTTTTGTCAAGGAAATAATGCTTTCCTTTCATATTGTATGCTGAAAAGAATTGGTTCAATAAATATTTGTTGATTTAAGAAGTGTTTTTTACTTATTTAGTTTTATATTACACGAAAAGTTGGTTAGAAGATATTAGGGACTTTTTACCCCAAGCAATGGACTTTTTGCCCCGCGCGTGGGACAATAAGTCCATTTTGAATTGACGAACATTTTATGGTATAACTCAACAAAAATTAACAATATCACCAAATGAACTTTGCGAACGTAAAGCCTAATAGTTATAGTTTTAACAAAATAACACCAGATATCTCTAGATTGTTAGTACTAAATTTTACATAAGATTATACGAAAAACGGGACTATTAGCCCCACCGTACCCTACATTCAGTTAAGCAAACAGGACCTATCGAAATGTAAAACTATAAATGATCTATATCTCTGCACCTCTAACCACCCGATATTCAAAGCGATACCATACGGACCCTGCGAAGTACAGTTGTACACCAAATTAACAAAAAAACGGAACACTTGTGAAATATGCATTATGACAGTGAACCACACAATCCTAACAGAATTACAACAACCAGGCGCATGGATTTATATCGCACCGAAACCGATACAATTAGCAGCAACTTGCGACGATAAAGGCACAAACATGTATAGTATTAAGGACTCTGGTATAATAACGATAAGAAATAAATGTACTATCACTACCGCCGAATTTATGATAGAAACCGAAAAACAATACGGAATAGAAAAAACATGGAACTACTTACCTGGTTACAACTTATCACTAGACGAAATTACACTTCCACAGACCACTGTCAACTCGTATCAATACAAATTTCGAACTAATAAGGATAATCAAACACCCAGAAGAACTCAATAAAGTTAGCAAAAAATTAGACGAATTACAAAATGACTTAGAAAAATCCGAGATTATACCAACCGAGTATCACTACAGCTTCTTTACACTATCCTCGATAACGGGATTCATAACAATTACACTATGTATCTTTACACTATACAAAACAAGAACACCGCGACATTGTACAACGGACAACACAAGTCGCGACAAAACCACACAAAAACCTGAAGCAATAATCAAAATTGTTGGCAAGGAAGGAACGTCTTCCACCAGTTCCCTTTGAAACATTAAAATCATTATATACAAATCGTTATCACAATATTATAACCCATTATTATCAAATGTAAACTAATAATATCCGTAAGTACCGAATTACTAGTATAATCTAGCTTAAGAGTCGATGTTAACCAACCGCTAAGAAAAGCTATGGCTTTTCCTCCCTTAGGGGAAAGGGATGTTGTGCCCAGGCAACGCATAAGCACACGTGTCACCGCTACATTATACATATTATATTACGTTCGTTACGAAACGTTCGAGACGTTTTCAAGCTAAGACAGCTAAGCAACCGAATTCACAAAATCAGCAATATGCGAACGCATCGCCGCGACCGGGAAATGGTAACGCGTACCACGCCCTAGAGGGATATAAAAACCAATTCGACTCCGCTAATCAACGGATTCTAGACCTGACTCTCGACCTGTTAACACGGCTATAACTCTTGTATATCTCAGTCTAGTTTAGTTAAGGTTTGAATAAAGACTTAGTTTCTGAGTTTAATCGAACTTGGTGTAGTTCTGTTGTGCCAAGGCGCCTGGGGGGCGAGATTCTACGTGCGAATCTCGGGGTGCTCCTGGGCGTCCTTCGCGATCGTCGTCCACGGGCTCCGGAGGTTCGGGTGATTATGCCGGGACGGGAGGATTCGGTTAAGAACCCGGAGGTAGGAGATCGTTGCAGGTTTAAAGAGTTGGAACTCACCGTAAGGTTAACATGTTTATTCTGTCCCGATCTGGGTGACAAGGACACTATGCCTACTTTGGCATGAGTCTCGTAAGGTTCGGGTATGGATCCCGTAACAAAGCTTTATCAAGTCTGAGCTCTCGTTGTTCATACGTCGTTCTTATAATGTAATCGGGGCGAAGCGGGGACCATCGGGGTCTCCGCCTTTGCCTGCTTTTTAGAGGTTTCGCCATGTGCTGACGGGTCTCGGTGCGTTTCCGAGATCCCTTACGCTGCTGTGCCGAATTCCGGCCGCTCGATTGGGGCAATCGGAATGTACGCGGTGTCGACACGCTTGGGTGTCGGCCCGGGCACAACACCCCCCCCCCCCCTTAAAGGAAGGGTGCTTAGGGGAAATTTTTACAATTATTATCGGAAATTTCCCTGCGCCCTAGCCCGTCACGAGTTTCGCGTATTCGCATAGAACTGTTCCGATTCACACTTGTTATATTCGGACAGCTTACATCTCGATAATGCTTTGATACAATCTTTCTTAAATTATCTAGTCGTCTTACTTATTTTAATACTCTTTGTGATACAATGTGATACTAAATTTGTTGTATTTCCGACCGTTTTTTATTCGATAAAGTGTTTTATTCTATTCGCGTGTGCGCGTAGGATTTTTCTTCCCTTTTTTAACATTATATTCGCTTTCGAGTTCTTTTCTATTATTATGTAGGGACCTACCCCTTTTTGATCTCGTCTGGATTCGTCGTAGAGCCAAACTTTATCACCTTTCTTAAATCCTATTTCGCATGCCTTTTTATCATACTCTTTCTTTTCTTTCTCACTCATGTGTTCGCGGTCTACCTGACCTACGACTCGAGTAATGCGCGTTGTCAGTGATTCCTTCGCGGTCAAGGCGCGAACAGCTGCGGCGCTATCGTTGCAGTGCATTATTTCGCGACCCGTTATTTTGCTTAATTGGATTCGCGGCGCGGTTATTTTCTTGGCCTCTTCTGTTATATTCCTAATGCCGGTTACGCGTTGTCCCCTTTCGGATCTCGGTAGCCCTTCCTCTAAATACACGCCGTCTACCAGCAGCTGGGTTCCTATTAATTTATCCCGTTTACTATCAGGCGGAATCATTGCTAATTTTGGTGTACGCGTGGGTATTGTTAGTTCCCTACTCGTATTTAGTGTTTTCCACGGTTCTCCGTCTACTACTATGCTCTTCCTGGGATAACATATGGTTAATCTATTTTCCTTGAGGAAATCTACTCCTAGTATCCCGTCTACGTTTGTTAGGGTGTTTCCCTCTACCACGTACAAGGGATGTATCACTTCTTTCCCGTTCATGTAAAACGTGGCATCTATTTTTCCTAGTGTTTCCGTTTTTCCTCCCGAGAATGAAATAAGTAGGACATCGCTTTGTCCCATTATTATGTCTCCTGGAAGAGCTCTCTTGGCAATTACAGATACTTCTGCTCCGTTATCTATTAACATTATGTTATCCTCTTTCTTGCTTTCTTTTATTTCTACTTCTATTCTATCGGAGGTATGTCCGTCTTGGGAGAGGGATCCTATTTTAAACGTGCGGTAGGTTCTCACAATTTTTTGGTTAGGTGAGTCGCGGTCCGGTGATTCGGAGCTGTCACGACTGCTTTGTGTGGAATGTGCGCTATCAGTGCTTCTGTGCCGCGACTGTCGTTTTTCCTCCGAGGCCGGTTGCTGACCCTCTGATTCGCGCCCTGTCGATTTCTCACTCTTTTTCTTGATTGCTACCGTTTGCACTCGTCGGCTGTCTTCCGGAAAGAAAGAATTTCGTGCAACAGACAAGGCATATAGCGGCACCTCTATGCTCCGTAACGAAGAACAGTTCCTCCCATATGGTCTTTATGGGCTTTACAATCCGTGGACTCCCAATTGCCGATGTTGAAGCCATTTTTTTTTAAAACGTAAATTTGCACAACACTATATATATATTGTATAATCCTAATGATAGCACTTCACAGCGAAGCGATGAGGTCGACAATTTTTGTTTTGGTTGTGTGATTTAGGATTCATGTCTGATTTAGCAGATCATTTGAATTCTTTAAATTTAGAATTGCAAGGGAAGGACAACACAATTGTTGATTGCCACAAATCAATTTGCGCTTTTGAAGCGAAAATTGAATTGTGGAAAACGCAATTAAACGAAAATAATGTCTCCCAATTTCCAAAATTAGGATCCCTAATCACGCCCAATAAAAGTACTGATGAGTATAAAAATACATTAAAAAAGTTGGGTGATGAATTTAAAAAACGATTCGGTGACATAAAGGCGCTCCAAATTCAATTTCAAACACTTTCGAATCCATTTTCAATAGAAATAAACACGGTTTCACCTGCGCTGCAATTAGAGCTTCAAAATTTAAGATCCGATCTATTCATGACAGAGAAATTCTTTATTAAAAATGATCTGAGTAGTTTTTATAAAAATTTCCCACAAATAAAATACCCCCATTTATACAAGACCGCATCAAAAATTTTAGCAATGTTCGGTACAACCTATTTATGCGAACAGCTGTTTTCTACCATGAAGAAAACCAAATCATCAAGTCGGGCATCATTGAAAGATTATAATTTAAGATGTAGTTTAATCCTAAGTGCCCACAAAAATCTGGCCCCTGATATACCAGGTTTAGTGAAAGAAACACGACAACGTTGACTAAAGACAAAATTAAAAATACACTAACATAATATGTTCTAATTCCATATATATGCACCATTGCATATATTGTATGTGTACAATGGGTTACGCAACTGGAACTGCACTTTGGTTACTAAACTTTAGTAACTTTAGTAATTAAAGTGTAGCTCCAGTTGCGTAACCCATTCTACACATACAATATCAAATTTGTACAACATTATATACATAATACGATACACGCAAAATTCAAGAGGAATACAAGGTCGGGTGCGCTATTGAATGTGCACAATGGGTTACGCAAGTGGAAGTAAAGTGTATCTTGGTTTGCATAACTGCCAATCGCCATAACCTATTGTACACATACAATATCGCACCCCACCTCCTATTCCTCTTGAATTTTGCGTGTATCATATTATGTATATAATTTTGTAGTCGGTGTATATGTACAATGTTCTGCATTATCTGCATAGATGTGTGGCGCGTGCGTGCGTGCGTGTGTGTTTAGCAGGTTTATTCAACCCATTTTATTTTCATTAATTCCCCGTATAATAGTAATGTACATACACATTCCTTATGTATAAAACTTTGCGCTTGCATCGATCGCTGAGTGCAATAAAGACTAATACACCAATGTATATATGTATATAATTTTGCGCTTGCCTCGATCGCTGAGTGCAATAAAGACTAATACACAAATGTATATAATATGTATGTATATATTTATTAGTATATAATTTTTAACTTTTGCAAATGTGTGTGTATATATATCGTTCAATAAAATTCTGTTCTTTATCTTTGTAAGTTATTTATTTTAATAGTAATAACATTCTAAATATGTTATGTTTCGGTGAAATTGTATAATACGTTTCTATATTTTCAATTTTATTGCTTGTTACACATATGCATCATCCCGGGATTCCTTACCATAATAAATAATTCTATAGTAGCAAAGAATAGCACAGCCGAGCGTGAAACCGAGCAACGAAATAGCTCCATGCTTGGCTCCTGACCCGGCGCCCAGAATCGCAAAGAGTCGTGGTACGAGCCTACATGGACGCACACTCATGCAGTTCTCTTATTACAAATTTCGCAATGTGTAGCAACTTTACAGTCCCGCGCTCGGCTGTTGCTCGGGTCCCAGAAATTCAGGAGGTATTTGCACCCGATGGGGCAGGCCTGGTCTAAGGCTTCGCCTCTGACCCGCATCGAGATTATTCCCCTTAGAATTTTGGCTTTCGCCTCCGCTGTTTGGTATCCGTAATACACATATTTGCAGGCGGTCAGGAAGCTGGGTAATTCCGTGGGATCCTTTCCGTTGAACGGGGGTAAGGTTTTTATGGCGTTGAGTGCGTCTTGACTACTTATCGGTGCGTCGGATAGGTCGTTTAACTCGAGTTCCGGGGGAACAAATCGACTAGTGCGCCTCGGTTCCTCCTCTGGTTCGCGAAAATTGTCGAAATGGACCGTGGTCCTGCCTGAGGGGCCGGGGGTTGCGTGCATGGAATTCATTGTGTCCCTTAGTCTATCTATTTCCCGGTCTACCGAGTCCTGGAGTGGACCTTCCCTTGACTCTAGTGTTTCCAACCTATCGTTCATGGTTAACATTCTATCGGTTAGGCTAGCTACAGAGGTGGTTAGCCCTGCGAGTAGTTGTTCTATGTTGGCTAGTCGGCTTCCGAGTTCTACTGAACTCTGTTCTGCGTCTCCGCTCGCGGATATCGTAGGAGTGGGCGGCATTTTGGTATTCGTCGCTAGGTCTTCGCTCGGGATTAAACTATAATCTAACTCGTCGTACGGATATAGTCTCCTGGCGGTCAGGTGTCCGGCGTGACTCGACGTAATTGGTAATACGGTCGGAACGCTACGTTCGTCGCTCGTTTCTACGTCTAGAGCAAGTCGCGTACATTCTCCGATTTCACGAAAAACTTCGAATGTTGCGTTGAAGATAGCTTCGCCGGAGGGTTGTTTCGTACGGACTTTAAAGAATCTACGTGGGGCACTTCGGCGAATTGCTCTAGGCGAAAGAATTTCTTTTCGCTCGGCTAATTCTAAATTACGCTCGATATTTTTATCTAGTGATTTCGTTCGGCGCATGAGAATTGTGGCGTGCGGCCTGAATTCGCTGAGTGTGGTATTTCTCACTTACAGCACATGTACAGGTGTTGCATCCCTCGTCTCGGTGTGAGTAGCAGATTTTACTGGCGGCGTCCTCTTGCTGACGTCCGTCAATACTGCGAAGTGGATTGCCCTACTGTTGAGTGGGTCGTTGTCTCCGCTAAGTCCTGTTGTCACCGTCGGTCAGTCTTGGTCCTTACGTTGGCAGGATCCCACCGCTGCCACCAATTGTTGTGCCAAGGCGCCTGGGGGGCGAGATTCTAGGTGCGAATCTCGGGGTGCTCCTGGGCGTCCTTCGCGATCGTCGTCCACGGGCTCCGGAGGTTCGGGTGATTATGCCGGGACGGGAGGATTCGGTTAAGAACCCGGAGGTAGGAGATCGTTGCAGGTTTAAAGAGTTGGAACTCACCGTAAGGTTAACATGTTTATTCTGTCCCGATCTGGGTGACAAGGACACTATGCCTACTTTGGCATGAGTCTCGTAAGGTTCGGGTATGGATCCCGTAACAAAGCTTTATCAAGTCTGAGCTCTCGTTGTTCATACGTCGTTCTTATAATGTAATCGGGGCGAAGCGGGGACCATCGGGGTCTCCGCCTTTGCCTGCTTTTTAGAGGTTTCGCCATGTGCTGACGGGTCTCGGTGCGTTTCCGAGATCCCTTACGCTGCTGTGCCGAATTCCGGCCGCTCGATTGGGGCAATCGGAATGTACGCGGTGTCGACACGCTTGGGTGTCGGCCCGGGCACAACAGTTCACCCAGTAGATTCCTATCTTTTGTTCACTCCCGAACCTACGATATCACAAAATCCCGTACCAGCCTTGCGAGCCATCACGCAGGGCACAACACATCCATGCCTTTGATCACAGACACACAAGAATTGCCGCGACTCCCAACCATAAATTTACCAAATTTTGACGGTAATTATAATCAGTGGTTGAAATTCCGCGAAACGTCCAAATCGCTCATTGTAGGAAAAACAAGGCTTACTGACATTCAGCGCTTCCATTATTTAAACTCGGCTTTAAAGGGTCCAGCAGCACGTGTAGTACAAACTCTGGGTGTTTCTAATGCAAATTACAGTGCGGCATGGGCTGCATTGAAAGAACGATTTGAAGATCCCAAGGCGTTGATTCACCACCACGCAACGTCATTTTTATGAATGCCATCCATTCAAAAGCAATTTGGTTCCGAGTTTCGTGAATTCATAGATAATGCACGTAACCACATTCGCACTTTAGATACATTAGGCGAATCAGGAATACGTTACGTACTCTTGGAATACGTTAATCATTTTAATCTTATCAGAAAAATTGGATTCAGTAACTTTTAAGGAATGGAAAGAAGAATACATCAAATCTTTGAGTTCAGTGACATTTAGTGATTTCACAAAATTCTTAGAACGACAAGCGAAACTTCTTGAACGAACAGCTTCGAAATCGTTAGGTGCTGTAAAGAAGTCTTCGCCTAGACAAGGTGATAATAGTAAGCCATCTAATAAATTTCAATCATCTGTAACGAGTCATGTGGCAAGCATGTAAAATCAGTGCGTACTTTGCAAAGGAGAACACATGTTAATATTGTTCCCAATTCAAGGCAATGTCTCACGCGGATAAGCACGAGACTGTTAAGCAGCTACGATGTTGTTTTAACTGTCTCCTACTGGGGCATAGCATCAAGGCTTGTACGCGTGGAAACTGTCGGAAATGTGGTAAAAAACATCACACTCTCTTACATATCGAAAATGTGGTTGCGAACAATGTAGACTCTGCGCAAACCTTCAACCAGCGCTGTAGCACGAGACGCTCCTTCCGAATCTTGCGTGTCTAACACCGCTAGCCTATCATCCAATTATACCGTTTTATCAACTGCAGTAGTACTTCTCGAAGACAGTCCGGGCAACGTACATGAATGTCGAGCGTTATTAGATGTGGGATCACAAGCCCATTTTATCACAGAATCATTTTGTAAAGATTTCGGAATCACTCACACTAGCGTTAACGCAAATCTTATTGGATTAGGCAGGTCGGGTAATAACATCCATTCAAGGGCGCGAGTAACAATGAAGTCTAGGTGCAATCCGGGCAGATATGTCGTGCTTTGTTATGAAGGACATTACGGACGATATGCCGAACGTACCTCTTGATCGGATGAGAATCCCCATACCTGCGGGCATTACACTTGCTGACCCACACTTTGCGAAGCCCGGTCGTGTTGACCTGCTGATCGGCGCCGCCCTTTTCTGGCAATTGCTTTGTGTCGGTCAACACAAGATTGGTTCCGGTGATTTAGTGTGGCATAAAACTCGACTTGGTTGGATATTAGGAGGACAGTTAAGCGGCAATTTGGACAATAAGAATAAGGATTCTAACGTTTGTCATGCAGTGTCAAATGAATATCGCGCACTAGGAGCAAGTGATTTCCAAGGTAAATTAGAAATCAAGGCAAGTGACTAGGAGTGTAAGATTTTAGGTTTGTTGTGGTTGACAGGTACTGATGAACTTCACTATTCTGTACAAAGGATCTTTCGGCTAGAATAACGAAACGCGTAATTCTTTCTGAAATTGCGCAAATCTTTGACCTGCTTGGCCTGATAGGTCCTGTCGTCACAAAGGCCAAGCTGGTAATGCAACAACTTTGGCAATTAAAAGTAGGATGGGACGAAAGCCTATCTCGAGATGTACATACACATTGGTCAACATTTCGAGCAGAACTCAATGCCATTACGTCCCTGGTAATTCCACGACGCGTCATGTGTAACGATGCTCAGCAGGTAGAACTGCACGGATTTTCGGATGCGTCGGAAAGGGCATACGGCGCATGCATCTACCTGCGGACCTTGAGTCAGCATGGTGCATGGACAGTTCGGTTATTGTGTTCTAAATTCCGGGTTGCTCCTTTGAAATCAGTCTCTTTAACACGTTTAGAGTTGTGTGGAGCTCTTCTTCTAGCTCAATTAGCCGCAAGGGTCAAACAAGTCATACAATTAGATATCAATAAGGAATATTACTGGTCTCATTCCACGATAACTTTGGCATGGATGCAAGGGCAACCAAATAGGTGGAAAACTTTTATAGCTAACCGTACCTCAGAAATTCAAGCGTTAACCCATGTCGATAGTTGGAGACACGTAGTATCTTCAGACAACCCAGCTGATATTATTTCACGAGGTACCAGTCCAGATAAGTTAATAAATAGTTCTCTATGGTGAGTTGGACCACCGTGGTTACCACAAATGGCCAATCAGTGGCCATATGCAGATTATGTGCCACTGGAAAACCTGCCGGAACAACGGCAAACAAAGGTAGCTTGCATCGCGGCATTGAAGAATAAACCATGCGAACTTTTTTCGCGTTATGCGTCTTACATAAGATTACAGTGCATTACAGCGTATTGTCTGAGGTTTATCAACAACACATTAAGCAATGTTAGAAGTCAAGGAACTCACAAAATTAGGGCACGGGATGCAAACCCTACTAATTCTAGTAACTTGCCCGCGCGTGAACTAATAAACGCAGAAATTACTTTATTGAAACTTGTTCAAGAACTATGAACATCAAAGACTGTTGCATGCAGGTTCTCAGCACACGCTCGCATCATTGCGCACTCGATTTTGGATTTTATCGGGAAAAAACACAGTAAAGAGGATTTTACACCAATGCGTTAAATGCTTTCGAGTGAAGCCGACTGGCATCAATTATATTATGGGTAACCTGCCTGCTTCACGGGTGACTCCTGCTCGACCCTTTAGTACCTGCGGAGTGGATTGCGCGGGTCCAGTGTTATTGAAGGAAAGGAGACGGAGTCGCGTAACGCACAAGGCGTATTTTTGTATTTTTGTGTGTTTTGTGACAAAGACTGTTCATATTGAGCTTGCCACGGACCTGACCACCGATGCATTCTTGAATTGCTTGTATCGTTTCATAGCGCGGAGAGAGCATATTCAACATATTTACTCTGACAATGGAACAAACTTCTTAGGTGCAAACAACGAACTAAATGAGTTGAGCAATTTATTAAACAGTAAATTGCATGGAAAACAAGTAGAGCATACACTATCGCGAGAAAGCATTCAATGGCATTTCATACCACCACGTTCACCACACTTTGGGGGTATCTGGGAGAGCGCGGTAAAATCTATTAAATACCACTTAAAACGAGTCATAGGTGAGCAACGAATTACTTTTGAGGAACTTTATACAATGTTGACGCAAATTGAAGCATGTTTGAATTCCCGTCCTCTTCATCCTCGTTCTTGTGATCCTCTTCCTCTTCCTAATGATCCTACCCTTCTCACACCGGGACATTTTTTAATTGGCGATGCTCTGACAGCAGCACCGCAACTTGGTCTGCTCGATTGTAGACAGAATCGGCTTAATCGGTATCAGCTTATTCAGCAGACTGTTCAACATTTCTGGAAGCGATGGCACGTCGAGTATTTGCATGAACTGCAGCAACGCAGTAAATGGAAGTCATCGGCGGCGGGCGTCCTCCAGATTGACACTCTTGTTGTTATTCGAGAAGACAACACCCCTCCTCTACAGTGGCACCGGGGTAGAATTTTGGAGCTACACCCTGGTTCCAACAACATAGTTAGAGTGGCAACCATCAAGATGACTGATGGAGTCATCAAACGACCAGTCACCAGAATTTGTGTGTTACCACAAGCGGGGAAGACCAACCGATAAAGACTTTACCACCTTCATTGTATAATATTTTTTTTCTTTTTTTGACATTCTTTGTATATCGGTTATAATATTATTAATTAACCGTGTATCTGTATTACTCATATTCGACATAGGTTACTCTTAAGTTATTATTATTGGCATTGTTCAGTTGTATCATTTGATCATTATCATTAGATCTTATAAGTTTGATGCGTATAAATTAGCGTACGATATGTTTTTTTTATGCAATTTATTCGTTTTCATTTGCGACGTAGATTTTTTGCATTTTTTGTACTCTCAGTTGAACGCGACCGTTCAAGGCGGGCGACATGTCGATGCGTCAATTGAACACCCTTTGCCGGGACATCCTGTAACAGGGACAGGGCTGTAAATTTTATTACGGCAGGCAGTACTTGAGGTCTAGCCTGGTTGTCTGCGTTGCAGATGTGTACCTCTCAGGGTTAGGCCCGAATTTTCGTCGAATGTTAGATGGGACTTGACCTTGAATATTGCCAGATGCACGTTTGGGGAAAGTCGAGTTGTCCTCGCCGACGGCGTTTTCCCACCACGGTCTTTTTTTCGCCCACTGTTTCAGGCGACCAATAGTCATGTCGGTTTTCTCACCCCGTTTTTTGTTAACAGCCAATGACTGGGCTTCGTAGTTTTCTTGTAAGGAGGATGTACGCCTCGCGGGCAGATAGAATCTAGCTTTCAATATAAACGCAACACGTTCATTATAGTTAGACTTGTGTACATTTATTTGTTCCCTTATCCAACAAAAGGGATGGTCCTTCGAGTGAAGTTTTATAGTCGGCACATCACCTGCAAATTATAACAAGACCCGAACGATCTGAATGATCAACCATGGGTATGAACAGGCGTAATAATAATGTTTTGCAAGGATGATGAAAAGTTCACAAATGTTTCGTAAAAGAACGAAATAGCCACTAAACATTTGTTGTCATATAGCATATACATAGGTTATATTTTCTGTCACTTCGAGGAGGGGACCACATAATAATCACGCGCATCCAGCCTGTGCATTTTTACTAGCCCAATTCAACACCCAACACAATTTTATATATAATGTTTGTTCAGAACTGCTTCTGCAATGTTCTAAGTGTATTTCATGTTCTGTCTCAACGTTTTGCTAATGAAAAAATGTCTAACCTAACAAACTTCATTTTCTGGGGACATCTCCTCATCTATTTTTCCTTTTCACTTATAATTCCTTACTGCTAACATAGAATATTGTAACATAAGCAAATTTCAAGTAATTGAAATGTACAATGAATTTTCAACGTTTGCAGTACCAGCCGACTTTCCGTTTAAATTTTTATAAGTACAGCGCAACAGTTGAGAATTTCTTTCCTTATTCAGACTAGAATACGGAAATAGCAAACAGCTCCCTCTCGCGTGCATCAGGCAGCGGCGTGTCTATGGATAATACCATTTCAGTGCAGAAAAAACCTGCTGTAATACCGACCTGCCGAATCGGCCAGACCACGTGACGTGTCTACCTCCTTAAGAAAATAGGGAAAAAACAAGTTTTCTGAATCGAGTGGGAAATTATATTACAGCATATACTAGATGTGTTGTATACAAGACAATCATAGCCCCTCATTTTGAGTATTGTGCGACGTTATTAATTAATATGGGGGCAACACAGATAAGTACGCTACAGAAAGCACAGAACCGGGTCATGAGCGTCATATTGCGACGTGACAGACGAACCAAAGTCGAGAATATGCTGCAAGCGTTGCAGTTTATGGCTGTAAGACAAAGGTTGTACTATAATATGTGTATATTTGTTTTTAAGATCTTAAATAATATGTTTCCGGAGCATTTAAGAAGTAGGCTAAGAATAGTAGGCGATGGAAGTGCAATGCAAACAAGGCAAGCTGGGAATACTGGAGTTGAATATCGTAAAACGAGAAGTGCCCAAAAGAGTTTATTTTATGAAGGAGTATTAATGTATAATGTACTACCAGAAGAAGTAAAATCGTGTGGAAGTTTAGGCATGTTTAAGAGAATGGTAAAGGAATTCGTTACAACAAGTGTAATATAATGTAACGTAAATGTACTTGAAAATAGTTGAGGAAGGTAATAAATAATCAATCAAATAAGAAAAAAACATTCACTGTCTCTCTGTCTCCCTGCCTCTCTGTCCCTCTGTCTCTCTGTCCCTCTGTCCCTCCGGCTCTCGGGCTCTCCGTCTACCCGTCTCTCCGTCTCTCTGTCACACACGCACGCACGCACGCACGCACGCACGCGCACACACACACACACACACACACACACATACAATTGAATTGAACAACTCCTTTTCCATAAATAGTACGAAATATCCTGGAACTCCCACCAATTTGCCAACTTTGAACTTTTTTCCGTTTGTTAAATTCATCCACAATGTAATTATACAAGGAATAAGAAACTCCTTGGTTCTTTTATTTCAGGGAAGAATTGGGGCCTCCAACAATCGCCAATTTACAACTCCGGCGCGCGTGTCCTTACGAATGTGTTCATATATCTCCACTTGTAACGAACACTTTATAACAAGAAATTTTTTTTTATTATTCGAATGTGAACTAAAATACCCTGAATGTTTGGAAAAGATCCGCTTAACAGTCTCTTAGAAAAAAAACTCCCAAGAATCACTTTATTCCTAGCGTCGTAAATAGGGCTCCCCATTTAATTGCTGAACAGTCTGAAATTATTTTCCCTTGACACATACTGATTTCGATAATTGTGCCCAACAAATGAGCCGTTTATTTTGAAAGTGGCGTAAGTCCAATTTCCAAAAAAATGATCTTTTGATTCTGAAGCAAATTGATACTAATATATTTAAAACCATTAAAATTGTGTAAAACGAAAATATGCTAGTTAATGAAGTGATGAAAAAGTTTATTTTGAAAGTGGCGTAAGTCCCATTGTGAGAGTTTCAAATGGATATGGAAAATATTGTGCAATAAAATTTTTTGAGATCACAGCTTTATGTTTAATTATCAAGGAAGCAGTTTAATTATCAATGTGCAATGAATTTGTTATAAACAATTTAATCTCAAATTTCACTTTCGATCCGCTGACAGATTCATACGGTTCTCCGGATATGCCCTTGTAATTTTCAGCAACTTGTTAATAATTTGTTTATAACTAATTAATTGCATATTACAAACTAAATGTCTGCGGGACATAAAGCAGTCACAACTAAAACTACAGCAAACAGATAAAATGCACGAAAAATGTATTGGAATACGCGACTTGGACGAAAAAAAACGAGATCAATCACACACCTAAAATATAAGGACTTAATGGATTTATTATATTATATACCACCTGCATACCATAATTATTTTAAATCACTCCCACATACAGAAACCGGAGAAGACTGAATAATAATTAATAAAACATTATTAATTTTAATGTAAAAATTACTTAACAAAGAATAAAAGTTGAATATTTTTTTTATTTTATAACGAAAAATTGTATACATTTTTATTTCAAGGGAAATGTACTTTTCCTATGGACTTATGCTTTCTTATTAATTGAAAACATCATTTCATTGATTTTGAAAGTGGCGTAAGTCCATTCATAGCCATCAAACACATATTATTTCTTACATAATATTAATTATGCTAATTGGGATGATAAATTTGACACCTTTAGAAACCCAAAAACATTATACTACTATGTTATCTGTTACTCATATTTTTAAATTTAATCCATCGCAAACCCTTCAATATCTCGATTCGAACATAAATGGACTTACGCCACTTTCAAAATAAACGGTTCAAATTTCAATCATGTTTAAATCCGGCGATCGGGCTAGGCGATAGAATTCTTTCATCGCCTTTGCTGTACATATAAACACTTGCATCGTCCTATTGGAAAATATCTTCAACGTTTCGTCTATTAAGGGGAGAGACCACTGTGACGGTCCGAAATGTAAGGGTGTTTTCGGGAATTTATTTCAACCAAACAACGCAAGTAAATCAATTTATTGCTTAGTATAGTTAATAGTGTACATATCGAAGGGTAAGAAAATTTTTTTTCAATGAAATTCATAAATTCGTTTCCTGTATACTCTTCGTCAAAATTTGCGTTCCGGCAAAAACATGCTAGTTGCGTTGACAGTCCCCAGGCCAAATGGTTAATCGGAATTCAAAAAAACAATAATATTTAGAAACTAGAAGCCTACCTCTATTACGTGACTATAAAAAAATGTCAAAATTGTAAAAAATAACAGGTCCCATAATTTCGGGTACCCGCACACCCCTAAAGGCACGGTTAAACATGTACAACTGCGCGCATTGCGCGTCGAACACAATGCGCAGCGAAAATCACGTCCACACATCTGCAATGCGCGCCCGAATTTGCACTTGAGACGCTCCAAAAAGGTCGATTTTTACGGCGAGACGTGCACTCCAGCCCCGTAAATGTTCGTCGAAAGTGAAAAGCAGGCCATCACGCGCAAGCGAACGGTCGGCACGCAGACACCGTGGCGCAGTCAACGCCCCGTGATGCCGCACCGAATTTTATGGCTTTCGACCCTCGAAGGGGATGAAATACCATTAAAAGTGGGAAAAATCCAAGTTCCACATTTCTCATCCGATCTCTGCGAAACCGGCGCCAATCGATTCTCTATGTTATTGCCGATGAAACTAACACCAAGAACGATCTAATTCGGAGTATAATGAAGGAAATTAGATGAAAAATTGATTTTCATTTTCTCGATTTAACCTTCGGTAAAAGTAGCCCCACCCATTTACATGAAATTTGGTATGATTTTCATCGGAAAACTTAAGGAATCCATTGGTGTCCGCAGTGAATTGAAGTCTGAGGTCGCTATCCCTTGCTATCCCTTGCCATTGGCGGGTGGCACTGCTCGTAAACAGGCGACCTTCTAGGACAGGCCTGCCCCGTAGGGTGCAAATACCTCAAGTTCTGGGACCCGGCCAACAGCCGAGCGCGGAACTGTTACCTTGCTAACCATTGCGAGGGTTTTGTGACAACTGCAAGAGCGTGTGTGTGCGCCTATACGCGTGAGGCCCAGCTATATGAACTCGTGGTGCGAGCCAGTATGGACCAGGGACTTAATACCGGTATTTCGCCAATACAGCTATACCGAAACCGATATCATACCGAAACAGATAAATACCGAAACCGATATTGTACCGAAAAAAATAAATACCGAAATCGATATTGTACCGAAAAATATAAATACCGAAACCGATATCGTACCGAAAACAATAGGTTACCGAAAACCGAAATAAATACCGGTATTTTTCGGTATTTTTTTCGGTAACATGATAGGAAAATACCGAAGCCTACCAGTCGAGACCACTGTGCGTCGGGGGCCGAAAGCCGTAAATGTAAGACTGTACAATTCTTTCTGATGGTTTCGACGATGCGTGCAACCATTCGCGTGCGTGGCTTCATGTTGCACGAGGTACCTGGTAGCGCGCCAAACAATAAAAATCGACCCTTCTAATGGTGTTCTGCAGCGCGCATTACACATGTGTGACCGTGCCTTAATAAACACATATGTCAAATTCGAAGAATGACACGCCACGTGACACGTGTAATGCAGCGCGCTCTAATACCGACAATCTGGCCCGAAACATGGGTTGGAATTTTTCGTTTTTCATCCTTATATGAGCAGATTTTGGGCTGGGTGAGGTCTCATTCAAAAGAAAAAGGTTCAATGCGGAGCACTCTGCTCACCGTTTGAGTCACAAAACTCTTTTAGTGACCTAAAAATGCTTGGATTCTGCGGGTGTATTTTGTCAACTTTTGCTGTACTTTGGACACTCATATTATTACATATCAACACAATCTCGCTGAATCAAGAGCAGAGCGCTCCACATTGAACCTTCCTCTTTCGAATCAGATCTCGCCCAGCCCAAAGTCTGCTCATATAAGGACGAAAAACGAAAAATCCCAACCCATGTTTCGGGCCAGATTATCGGTATTACAGCGCGCTGCATTATCCGGGTCACGTGGCGTGTCTACCCCCTTAAACTTGTTTCTTTTTATGTTCAATAAAGTCTATTTTATATTTTTTTAATTTATTTTTTTAATTAACATTTTTAAATTTGATTTAGGTATCCTATTATAACATTACATCGTTTGTGATTATTCTACAAGTATGAAAATGCATAAAAAAATTTAATTTTGCTTTTTAATAGATGTTATGTAGATGCCAATGTTCCTCCAGTTTACGATATCTTTTGTAAGTAAAAACCAAGTTAACATCTAATCGGGCCTAAGAGATATTAAGAAGTCCGTGAAAACACGCTTTACCCCTTTTTAGCCTCTTGGGGATAGAATTTCAAAAAATTATGTCTTATCCAGCATCTACGTCATAAAAGGAATATACTTTCCGAATTTCATGTTTCTAGGGTCAGTGGTTTGGGCTGGGCGGTGATGAATCAGTCACACAACGATTATATAAGTATAGATGTTGTGAAATGGTCAGCTTGTAGTTTAAAGCATAACGCCATATAAAATTACATTTCACAATATAAAATTGTGCAAAATCATTTTTAGGAAAATAGATGCCTGTTATATGTGAAGTATCAATCTTTTGTTTATCTATTTGAACCTTGCATCTATCTTACGTATTCTTTGCGCGAGGTTACTGAAAGAGCAGTTGTATCATTTAGTACCAGATACCAAAAAAGAAATTCATAGTTCAAATATATACAGCATGTATTACCTTTAAAAATGAGTTGCTTCTAATCCTGTTACCAAAACTCTAAAGTTTGACGCCTTGCAGGATGTATGGAAGTGCAACGTAGCCATTTTAAGAAAATTTTAGTATAATTTGTGTATATTTAGTTCAAACATTAATAAGTAATCACACGAAATTTGTTGCTTAATATTTCTTAAACTAAATGTTAGGATACCCATATCTCGATAACCACTGAGAATCAGACTTATGGTGATATTTTAATTTTAAAATTAAGTCTAGAATGTACCAATAAACTATTCATATATCCACCAGAATTACCCAGTATGGTTTTTGGAACAGATGATTAACAATTTATTTGCGGACATTTAAAACAAATACTTTTTTAAATATAGGAACACGTATGATTTAAGTTAAATAATAATAATAATAATAATAATAATAATAATAATAATAATGATAATAAAAGTACTTGTTCTACAAGACTTGCTCTGTTTATCGCCAATATGGCGGATCACGTATTTGGAAATGCCGTCACAATTTTACGTTGTTTGTCCTTATATGAGCAGATTTTGGGCTGGGTCTCATTCGAAAGAGGAAGGTTTGAGGCAACCCTGTCTGGTCATTGTTTGAGCCACAAAACTCTTCTTTTTTGGCCGGTTTTTTTCTCTACTTTGGACACTCATGTTATTAGATATCAACATAATCTCGTTGAACCATGACCAGAGCGGGCTGCATTGAACCTTCCTCTTTCGAATGAGACCTCACCCAGCACAAAATCTGCTCATATAAGGATAAACAACGAAAAATCCCAACCCCCTGTTTCGGACCAGATTGTCGGTATTACAGCGCGCTGCATTACCCGTGTCTAGCCCCTTAAGGGGGAATTCTATTTTATGGGCTAAAAACATAGCAAAATTTAGGAAATTTTTTTAAAAAACTAGCATTTCAATTCATCTGAAATTTGAATCATGTTTTTATGCATCCTTGAAGTTGAATTTTTTTTATTCATTTTTAATAATAAATATAGGAGGTATGCATCACACCGCGCAAAACTCGTCTTCTACTGGTGTGCATATTTACCTTCCAGGTAATCTGAAACAGAAAAATGAAATGGCGTTTTACCTTGTACATATGTAACATCAATTTGATGACCCAGAATACCGCTAACTTCTATACATTTTTTGGTACATAACAAAATTGGCGCAAAATTGGATCGCAAAAATGAACAGTTCAGACCCTTCAGTTTGAAAACTCTTCACACTGCTCAATAATTTTTTTTGTTTTTTGCTGGTTCATCAATTTCAAGCTACACATGTATAAAATAAAACGCTGTTTCATTTGTCTGTTTCAGGTTACCTGGTAGATAAATATCATGCATACCAAAGACGGCGAGTTTTGCTCTGCGTGATGGTCGATCACTACTATATTTATGATTAAAAATAAATATAAAAAAACCGGTAGCTTCTTCACAGATGCATCAAAACATGATCGAAATTTCAAATGAATCGAATCGCTGGATTCTTAAAAAAAATCCCAAATTTTACTATGTGTTTAGCCCAAAGAATAGGATTCCCACCTTAAGTTTCTTTGGATATAGGAATACATAAGTGCTAATTATGCAAAGTTTCTAAGAGAAACTACAACAGAAATATATTACTTTAAAAATAAATCTTGTGTGTTTCATGTTTCTATGATAAATACAGTCACACTCATCTTAAGTGAATAAACATGAAACTAATAAAAATAGTAATTAAATGTAATTTATACATTCAACAAATTTAGTGTATTAGGTTAAAATAATCGTTGGACTCTAAAAATTATGCGATGCAAAATCTTATGCATTAGAAACTATTTCTTTCAGCGATAAATTTAGCCTCAAGAGGGATATCATTCTACGAGCATTTGATTGCTAATGTTGCTTCTACCACGGAAAATAAAACCTCCTTTAAACTTTACATATCTTGTAAACAATTAACCATGTATTCCCGAAACCAAGTGTCATTGGTTTTAGTGCTTTAAGCCTTATCACTGTGCCAACATTCATTGAAATCCAGAAACTGCAGTTTGGAACCTCTCTCCCCAAACATGTAGTAGCAAGTATTTATAACAAACGTTTCCATGCAGAAGTAATCGACTTCTGTTGTTTTCTGTTGTTTCGATTAATGAATAACACCTAGAGGATCTTAACATCATTATCTGTTATCCTTTTTTTCCACGCTTCATCTTTACTATGCTTAAACATCTAATATAATACCTCACTGAAATCCAATTACTGTGAAATAAATTTAACGTTCAACGAGCCAAAATGACATAAACAGAACAGTAAAATCTTACATTAATTTCAAAGACACTGAACACAGAACCAGAAAGGATTAATTATATCTAAAAGGAAAGTGTAAGTAGTTTCTTGTACGGCGTAACTTCTTAGATATAATTTCATATTCATGGAAAGCATCGTACCAATAGGGAACCATTCCTGACAGAGAGCTCGTACTTCCTCCAGGTCATCGGGGCAGAGGAAGCGCAACTGAACGTCGCCCAAGACACATAGGGGGACCGTTGCCGGTGTCACGGAGGTTTTGTGTTCATTAGACGAAATTCTTGTAGTATGCTCGTCCGTATACTTATATTTGTTTTCTTGAGATACTTTGAACTCACTTTTCTCAATTTCCGGTAAAATAAGGTATCGATTAAAAGATACGGCCATTACGCCTTTGTTTTTCTATCATTTCATCAATCATTTCTTGAGCAATGTTAAGCATGTCACGTTGCATGTAAACGTTTGCTAGTAAACATATTGAGACCCGCGGACATTTTGTCTCTCCCCCCTGCCGGAAACCTCATTCATCTCTTTCTTTCTCGGCACCTCAATACCTCTCTCTCTCTCTATTTTTCTCCGTTTTTCATTCTCGTTCTGACATATATAGGTATAGAGGATTATACAGAAATCTCAAAAATATGATTACAATATTATACGTTCAATTTTTACGATAAGTGGTCTCAAATATTTATTGATCTTATCTTACATGTACATAATTGAAAGATAAAGCAGTTTATTCGAGTTATCAGGTATCGTAATCATACATTCGTCATAAATACAAAATTAAAAGGAAAATTGCAATTATATGTACATACATGAAGTGAAATATAAATATCGGAATGCTTTATTTTACTTTTATCATTGATTAGAGATCGTGTTACATTATTCTACAGAAACACGAAGGTTTCTGTTTTGTACTCGATCTATATACTTTGCACAGGATTATGAGCCTTATCTATTCATATAAATTAATCTTAATATACGACAGTATTCTAAATCATTTTTATACAATTTAAAAATTACTCATCAACACTTCCCAGCAGTGGTGGGTCGGTATTTTACGCCGCGTCGTAAATGCATTTACGACGTGTCGCAAATGTATGTATAATATGTCGTTTTTAAGCCCATTTTATACGTGTCATTTGTCGCAAATGTCGTAAATAGAAATATTCATTATTTTATGGTTTCAACAATTAAAGTGTTGGAAAAATATAGTTCTTTCTGACTCGCTTGTTGTTTGCATGCGAATACTATAGAATACTGTAGAATACGTCGATAATGTCGAAAACTACGTATAATCGCCGCGTTCATAACCCCAAAAAAGTATTCCAAAGCGTGGTCTTGGTCTTAATACTCTTAATTATAGTTTTGTAATTGTTTAGATAAAACTAGTAAAAAATGAATCGTGAAAGGTAAAGTAATTAGAAATAAATGTAGGATAAAAAATAAAATTTATTTGAATTGAATATTATGTAAATAAAAATATCTGTTTCAGAAAAAATGAAATTGATAAATTGTAATCAAATTTCTTTTTTTGGCGCAATATCCCTTTCAGTGTGGTGGAATTAAGCCACTTTAAAGCTTTTGTGCATGTACTAAATAAGGACTATGTACCCAGATAGCCACGTCTGTATTTGCAGATTTTGCTCAACGCCTGAGTACAAATGTTTGTGGCAGAAAGACTACAGATTTGATACAGGATTTGTTATATTCGATGATGAAAGCAGACTGACAGCAGAAAGCCGACAGATTGTGCTGCCTTAACCTGAGAGCAGATTGGCGGCAGAGTCTGCTGATACAATTTAATGGCAGGAATCGAGCAGACCCTGCGCAGTGCGATCTGACGGCAGATAGGCAGCAGAAATCGAGCAGATTCTGTTGACATAGCCTGCGAGCAGTTTGACGGCAGACACTGCGGCGAATCTGCTAATCCAATTTAATGGCAGAAATCGAGCAGACCCTGCGCAGCGCAATCTGACGGCAGATTGGTGTCAGATACAGAGCAGATTCTGTTGACATAGCCTGCGAGCAGTTTGGCGGCAGACACTGCGGAGAATCTGCTAATCCAATTTAACGGCAGAAATCGAGCAGGCTCTGCGCACCGCGATCTGATGGCAGATAGGCAACAGAAATAAAGCAGATTCTTCTTACATAGTCTGCGAGCAGTTTGGCGGCAGAAAGTAAGCAGAGTCTGCTAATCCAATTTAACGGCAGAAATCGAGCAGGCTCCGCGCACCGCGATCTGACGGCAAATTGGTGTCAGATACAGAGCAGATTCTGTTGACATAGCCTGCGAGCAGTTTGGCGGCAGACACTGCGGAGAATCTGCTAATCCAATTTAATGGCAGAAATCGAGCAGGCTCTGCGCACCGCGATCTGACGGCAGATAGGCGGCAGAAATAGAGCAGATTCTGATGTCAGGATCTGACAGCAGAATGGCGGCAGAAAGTAAGCAGAGTCTGCTAATCCAATTTAATGGCAGGAATTGAGCAGACTCTGCGCACCGCGATCTGACGGCAGATAGGCGGCAGAAATAGAGCAGATTCTGATGTCAGGATCTGACAGCAGAATGGCAGCAGAAAGTAAGCAGAGTCTGCTAATCCAATTTAATGGCAGGAATCGAGCAGATCTTGTGCACCGCGATCTAACGGCAGATAGGCAACAGAAATCGAGTAGATTCTGCTGACATAGTTCACGACGCAACCCGCCAGGCCGCGATCGGGCGACCGCTTCTCGCTTGCGAAATAGCACCGTGGCGGGAATAAGTGGCCGAGAGCTTGATCATTCAGGGCTCTCGAGTACCACTCGTATTTGCCGGCATTTCACTGCGGAGTATATATTTGTTATACCCGACTGTAAGGGCGGTATTATCAGTCGTTGCTGAAGACGAAAATCGTCTTAAGCATCCGGCATCCTTTACTAATCTACTAGACAAGTAGAGGATGTCGCATGCTAAAAACTAAAAAACGATTGATGATAATACCGCCCTAAGACGACTGAATAAATAGTAGTTATCATTAATTCTTTTATATGTGGAAGAACTGTCTTTAAAAGTTTAAATAATTATTTTGAGCCTCCCTGGCATTCAATTCACTAACAACTAAGTAAAACATTAAAAATGTTATAATACCCGTTTAAATACATGGTTTACTAACTTTTTTTTCTTCCATAAAATATGGTAGGAATCAGATCTTTCAAGTCGGTCTTATAAACGTGTTGTATATATTATCTACGCTACAGACTTTTGCACTGTTTTTAAATCTATACTATTATATAAAATTGCCTACTATGTCCGACATCAGGATCTGCTTGATTTCTGCCACCAATCTGCGGGCGGTTTTTGTCAGCAAGATCTGATCGAAATCTGACATCAATCTGCGGTCAGATCCTGATGTCAGGCTCCGACCGCAGAACCATAGTTAAATGCGGACATAGTAGGCACCGAATCTGACGTCAGAATCTGCTCTGTATCTGACACGAATCTGCCGTCAGATCGCGCTGCGCAGGATCTGCTCGATTTCTGCTCTCAATCTGCGGTCAGCCACGGCAGCAAGATCTGATCGAAATCTGACATCAATCTGCGGTCAGATCCTGATGTCAGGCTCTGACCACAAAACCATAGTCAAATGCGGACATAGTAGGACCCGAATCTGACGTCAGAATATACTCGAATCTGACATCAATCTGCCGTCAGACTGCAGTCAGTTTGTTTACTGGGTAGTTCCATCGAGAAAAACATTAAATACAATACATTTAAATGTACAATATGAACAATTATACAATTCCATTGGACAAAATGAACAGTAAGGTGCTGTAATTTTAATTGATAGCTTCTTTTCCTAAAATAAAAATAGTCTTTTTATTAACATAATTTTTAATTTAAACAAATTATATTTATTATTCTATATTGGGAAACTTAGTGGAGACGTGGCTTAGATTTCAGCCCTCCGATGGTAAGTTGGCAAACTATTGAAAGTTGATCCGGTTCCACCAAACATTCCGAATAAGTATATATTAATCGAATAAGTAAAAATTTAGTGTTCAAAGAAATTTGAAAACACTCGTTTTTTCACAACATGTCTATTCTATTTAAACACTGATAATCATATGGACTTCGACGGATTTCGACCTACTCTCAGTAATTCAATTTTCTGTCACTAGTTGGCGTATCGAAATTCTTGGTTTCCCAATGCATTTCTCTTTTACTAACCTATCAATATCCATTTTTCGTCAGTGTAACTTAATTTAATTTAACTTTTTTAATCACAATTATAATTATTAATAAATTGGCACTTCTTCATAATCTATACGAAAAATGTATTATAGGTTAGTTGTTTTCATATCAGATATACGACGTTTACGACATTTACGACACATTTACGACATTTATTACATTCATGACACGTGTCGTGTATAAAATCGAAAATTCGTGTCTTTACCCACCAATGGTGGGCACTTCCCATATATTTTTGTTGGCAAAATCAGCACCCTCTGGTGGATTGTGCCGCCCACTAAATCATGAAAAGCGGCAAAATTGAATCCTGGAATTATGGTATTGGTTACAAGAGAACATATGGAACCCGCACACGCCGATTTTAATGGAGCTTTTGTAAGATGTTATTCTCAAAATATTTTTCTGAGAACTACTTCATACAAAAGCCCCATTAAAATCGACGTGTGCGGATTCCATATGTTTTCTTGTTAGGTATTTTTATTACAAATTACAAATCTGAAATAAATTATTGAAATACAATTTTCATTTTGATTTTTAGTCTTTATTGAATGAAAAAATTATTGTTATGAACATTACGCGAATTTACTATTTTGCAATAGCTTCGCATGTACATCTTTAATATTATTTTAGTAATACGTTGCATTATTAATACTTTGTGGCATTTAAAATCAAACCGTATATGATTGCCACATAATATTCTTATCGTTTCTAATATGTTTTCGGCCTTCTTCTTTGTACGAACTATGTAAGCCGTAATATTATAAATTTATTGTAAAGTTTCCATAAAGTCTGCTTTACAAGATCTTTTCATAGAGTCGTCTGGGATTTCCAATATCTGCTATGCAGGTTCTGCAGGTGTATCTCGAAAGAGTTTTTTTTATTAAATGTTCAATATTTAATATGTTGTCCGCGTTAATTTGTTTCTCTAAAATATTATAATTTTCTAGCTCGTCGGTGTAACTTTGATTTATCACGACTTCTGTTGTGTGCTTAATTGGTGTTATTAGTTCTTCAAGTTGCAGTAGTGATGATTCAAAAGTTTGTGTACAATTACTGTGTAATGAATGTTTTCCCGAAACATATTTCACCATGACTGCTTTATATGTTTGTTGAAATTGTTTCGGTGATAAATAGTTTAGCCTGCATCTGTGCTGTCTTATTTGCCCAAAGAAATTCTCTAGTGCGTCCTGATTTAAAGTATACGGGACATATTGGGCGGTATGTTTCAAAATTTTTTTTGAGAGTAAAATATATCCTTGCAGAGTTAGAATAAAATTCTTTAAAGACGGAGGTACGATTTGTTTTAAACAGCCCTCTTTGACAAAATACATATTCTGTAACGCTATTATTTGAAGTTTCCAAAATGCAGTATGTGTTGTCTGCTTCGAAACGGGTCCCTTTAAACCCTTGGAAGTGTCATCACCCCGTACTAGACCTCCATTTAAGCTATCAAATAGCGTGTCAAAGAATTTGCATACCCTTACGGTCCCAATGCTATTTGCATCTAATTTATATTGTATATCATTTGGGTGTTGTTCATCTGTAACAAATGAGTGAGTTTCATATAATTTGTGCAACAAATATTATCTCAGCTGATTAGAAATATGAATGTAACACAATATAATTTGATTTACAAGATATTATAATTCCAATACTTACTATTTTTACCCATCGAAAATATAGCCACAGCCATTGAGTTGCTAAAAACCTGTGTGGCATATGCCACTTTCATTTTATTCTGTTGGCTCGGGAATATGTGGTGTTGTTTTATTCTTCCCAACATCTTTATCTCGCGTAATTCATCTTTAGAATCGTCAATTTTATACGCCGCTATAATATCTTTCCACGTTGCTCTTAATGTTGTAGATTGGTTGTGCACCCATATTAAATCTTTGTTCAATAAATTATTCCTTATGCCTTTAAGGCTGCCGTCTCAAGTTTGTCATGGTCCGAATCGATCGAAGTGTCCTCAGTAAACAGACGGACCCTAATGAAACTACATACTGCTGAGATTTTCCAGATGAAAATGAATTTAAACACGGTATAAATCAGATTATTTGTAGCATTATTATATTAGAAATGTTACGCATTTATATTTAATTATCTACTACAGTTCTAGAAATAATCCAATTTATACCGTATTTGAATTCAGTTTAATGTGGAAAATCTCAGCAGTATGTTACTGAATACTGAAAACATCACATTTTACATTTTATCAAAACTGTAGGCCCTCCAACCGAGATTACAAGCCGCCGCCGAACAGCCCAAATCCTCGCTGGTCGGGACCGGCGGTGAGCCCGTATCGTGAATAGGAATGTCAACGACATATCGATATTTTAAATTTATCGATAAAATGAAGAAATATATCGATATTTCTGTATCGATAGTTTCGAAAAGGATATCGAATAGAGATATCGATATATTCTAAAAATATCGATAATTGTGGAAGTAGTAGTTTTGGTGTCTAGAGTTGTCGGCGTGACAGTGAAAGTAGTACACTTCAGTACACTCTAGCGTAAACTTTACGCAGAGAAGCGTAGACAACAAAGTAGCTTTAATTGCAGATTATTGAACAAAATATATATACTTTTTTTAGGTAAGAAGTTTCATTTAGTCAGCATGCCGCCGAAAAATAAAAGCGTAATTTGGAGATTTTTTGACAAAAAGACTAAAAGTTCGGCAGAATGCCGGAACGGCTCTTTTCCAAGGCAGGCGCTATAAAAACAAAAACTCGAAACCGTCTACAGGGTAAACGACTTTCAAAGTTATTATTTTTAAATTCCGTGGGACCAGAATTTCGGACATGAAATAAAATAAATAAAAGACGAATATTCACAATGTAATGATTTTTATACAAATAAAATACATAAGATTAATGTTAAAAAAGTTCATTTTTTATTATAAAAATTGATAAACAATATTAAA
Organism: Andrena chrysosceles; assembly: GCA_963855975.1. Classification (NCBI taxonomy): domain Eukaryota; kingdom Metazoa; phylum Arthropoda; class Insecta; order Hymenoptera; family Andrenidae; genus Andrena; species Andrena chrysosceles. Next base: position 36,071,123 of record OY979766.1, on the reverse strand, counting down.
GAATTAATATTAACCTTTTTTTAGTATAATGAAAAATATCGATATTTTTCGATATATCGATACCTCATTTATGATATATATCGTGTATCGATATGTATTCCTCGATATATCGTATATCCGATATATCGATATTTTAAAATTGTTTACATCCCTAATCGTGAACAGTCCTAATTCCGAGTGTTCGTTTCTCGCTTCTTTCTGGCCGATGGGGGGAGCGAGATGGGACGCTTTGCGTGCGCGACGGGCGCGAACGCAAAGGACGGAGCAGTGATGCCAGAATGAGGACGGGTCCTCTCGAGAATTTCCCCCACCACGCATGCACACTACGCCGGAGCGGCGTGTCCGTGAGCTCGGCGCTTCGGACAACGTCGGGAAGACGAGAGAGAAAACGAATGTGCGTCTTTCTCCCTCGCTCTTGAAACGCTGTGATCCATGGTGGGGTGCAAGCGAGACGCGGCCGTGCGCGATCTTCTTGAGTGCCTCGAGATTCCCTTTTCCCTTTCTGACATAAGGAATATTCCTTCATACCGATTTACACATTTTAATGTACCGTATATCGCGATGTTAGCTTTGCATAACGAATCGTTTATATTTCCCTCCCGATGGAAGAGACCACCACTTTCCCGTAGTTTCCATCGAGCGGTAGCGTGGACGCTGCGCGTAATAAATTTGTAAATAGTGCGTGATTCTTTGTCGCAACTTGATATAATTATCGAAAAATCTAGCGAGAAATGTGATTACGTTTAGATTTTAGATCATACTCTGAAAAAATATTTTTTATCGAAGGCGCTACAGCGTCCATGCTACTGGCCAAGAGTGGATTCTAATTTTAACAAAGTTCACCAATTTATAGTATCAAAATATTCATCTTTTAATAAAAAAATTCATTTTAAGGTTTGAAAAATAGAAATAGCTCGAATAAAAAGTACGGAAATTTAAAATGAAAACAAGAAATTATGAATGTACATTTTTCTTTGTTAAAGAAGTTACAGAAGAACTTTATCTAACCTTTTTTTATGTAGAATTTAGTTCGTACATCTGAAAAATCGAAGAACCATAACGGGTAATTATGGTTTTTCGTGATCTAATTGGATCTTAAGACAATATAAAATTTAAATATAAAGTTTCATTGAAATCCATTTTGCCGTTTAAACGTAATCGTGTTAACAAATATATGAGATATTTAAAAATAAAGCTCTTTTCTAAATAGCCAAAACATGATCAGGAGGTCTTAAAACGTGATTTCCGTAATAAAATTTTTTCCAAATTTTTTTTCATTATAAGAGTATTATACATATGTCAGAAAGGGAAAAGTGAATCTCGAGGCACCCAAGAAGATCGCGCACGGCCGCGTGTCGCTTGCATCCCACCATGGATCACAGCGTTTCAAGAGCGAGAGAGAAAGACGCACATTCGTTTTCTCTCTCGTCTTCCCGACGTTGTCCGAAGCGCCGAGCTCACGGACACGCCGCTCCGGCGTAGTGTGCATGCGTGGTGGGGGAAATTCTCGAGAGGACCCGTCCTCATTCGGGCATCACTGGGACGGAGTGTGAGGCGTCCGAAAGATGGAACGAGACAAAACATCAACGTGTCGTCTGTCTCGAACCGTCCTCTCGCCTTCACCGGACAAGAGTGAGACAGAAGTGGTGGGGATAGCGAAAAGTCCACATCGTGTACACCAAACCGAGCCCGTAATGATACAATACTGTAGCATCTTTTATTTGAGTTTATCCAGATATTATCGTTGCCCATCTCTGTTCTCCACCCGCTTCGCCGTGATTCATCCAAGCCTCCGTGACGACAAAATAGTAATAGGGGAAATGCGGCAACAGCGCGATTCAACTCTCGATACGTCTCGGCAACTATGTCTTTCCTACATTTATCGGCTAGTTTGGTCTTCCACCGGTTTTGATGGTACAAGGCACGAATATACCGTCAGCGCCGGTGACGGAGAATCCTTGAAGCTTCATTCTATCATTTCTCTAGTCTGTCTCAGTACACGATTCATAAATTCATTAATATTTGAACGTACGGTGGCTATTAGCGCTCAAACGCACCAGACCACCCTGCACGGATGTCTACTGGAGGCAACTATACCCGCAAAAACTTCCTTCTTGCCGATTCCAGGGAGAAAGTTGTAATTTACGGTTTGTTTACTACATCGCGTATACGCAGGGCCGGCGGAACCATTATGCAAGTTATGCGCTGCATAAGGGCGCCAGCCGAATGGGGCGCTAAAAAACTATATGGCACGCTTAATAATAAAGGAATCCGACCCCCACATAAATAAAATGTACACCCCGTAAAGACAAATCATATTAAATAGAAAACAGGTGCAAAAATTGGGGAGCACCAAAAAGTTTCTTGCATAAGGCCGCCAACTAACCTCGCGTCGGCCCTGCGTATACGTCACGCTGGTGCCACGTGCTGCGGTACACCACTAGCGCCACCGACGGAGAAGCCTTTGAGCCTCATTCTGTTAAGTTTTCGATTCATAAATTCATTATTATTTCAACGTACGGTGGTTATTAGCGTTCAAACGCACCGGACCACCCTGCACAGATGTCTACTGAAGGCAACTGTACCCGCAAAAATTACCTTCTGGCCGATTCCAGGACGAAAGTTGTAATTTACGGTTTGTTTACTAAACGCGTATACGTACACGCTTTTCCTAGCTTGTGTGAACGTACGCATACATTCAAGGCCCACTGAGACGGCAGCCTTAAGTAGATGTGGTACACCGTACAGTGGAATCACTTCATAGCTATCAATAATTATACATCTTTTTGGTGACACATTTCGTTGTAAATAATGTTCCCTGCTTTCTCTGACCAAACTTTCTACTGCGGCTCGATTGGTTGAGCCTTGGTCACATATTAGTGAGATTATTTTTAGTTCTGCAACGGAAAATATATTATAATATAAATTTGAAAAATAGTTTAATGTTATTTCAATGTTAATATATCATTTTTCTTTGAATTTCAAAGTATTATAACTCTTCTTTACATACCAGTTTGAGAATTTATAGTTCGTACTATCTCCTTGATGAGTTGTTTCAATTCTACAGATTTCGTGGTAGATTTGCAAAACGAATACACTATCGCTTGCTTCCAGCTGCCAATCATTGCCTTCACCATGAATACCAAAACATGATCGAATGTGGTTGAATATTCAAATCCTACTAATTTATCAGTAGCTTCATCGTATTATACATACGGCGATAATGACATCTCGTCAAAAATTAGCGAGCATAATTTGTTTGCTGGTTTCAATTTCTGCGCAATTTTCTGTAAACTAGAAATTACACACGGGTTTATCCCACTTTTTAGTGGTACCATTTCCAATAATCGGCCCATTGTCCTCCTTGATGGTAGTTGAAACCATTTAGATAATAACCTGTATCCTGCACCTGATGTTTTATATAATGCTAAGCTCATTAATTTTTCACGAAAAGAAAATCATTGTCCTTTTGCTTCGACACGTTTTCTTAAAAGCTGATGCATACAAAACTGAATTGTGTCTTCGGGAAGGCCCGAATGCTCATAACTCATAAACTTCTTTGCTGATTTTAATCTACTCTTAAGTGTAACATTCCTAAGCTGATAAACATTGGTCATTTTTTTTAAATTTCTGACTTGCTTGTACAAAAGCTTTGCCTTGGGAGTTAATTGCACAGGTCTAATAATATGTGGCATACTTAATCAAGGCGGAGAATCTATAAACAAATACAAGTCATGTTAATAATAAAATTTGTATATTTGATGTCCAAATTCATTAATAATTTACATCATATTGATGGCTTAGTGCATAAATATTGTATGTCCATTTTTAGCATATTTGTGAAAAACAGGTTTAAACATGTCAAGAATTATTTGTTGCATATAAAAACTGAAATTTACACAAAAATTGGACATACAATGTGCATTACACTGTGTTCCATATTAGAGCATACTGGTTTCGCGCAGGGATACACTGTTGATTGGTAGTAAAACGGCAGGGAAAGTGCTACGACCAATCATAAAAGTGCTATGACTAATCGCGGTGTCAGTTTCGTGGGAGATGTGCAAATTGGTAGGGGCATTGGTGCACTCTTATATGGAACACAGTGTAAGCATTCCTTCAAAATATTGAAGAAATGCAATAATTAATTCCTTGAAGATGGAAACTGATATGCCTTTAACTTAAATTGATTACCTTGCATTGTCAAAGATAATTCATTTGTTTTAGGATTGAACAACTCCTCTTCCATTACTTGTACTGTTGAAGTTGATTCAGATGCTATCGATGCTGATACTGTTGAAGCTGATGCTATTTAAGCTGACGCTATTGAAGCTGATGCTGTTGAAGCTGACGCTGATGAGGTTAATGCTATTGATCCTATATATGCACAAAACAATTAAAAATGAAATAGCTGTTTGTTTCTACATCCTTGCCAAAAATAGTTCTGTATCTACTAATACTGTGCAGAACCAATAACTGTGGCAGGTGGTAAATTCTGGGTAGGTACTGCTGTTCGTACCAAGAACATGTTTGATGATTTATCGTTCACAGTGAAGTGTTGATAACACACACGATAATTGATATACACCCGTTTGGGATTCAGCTTATGTAAATTTGGATTCTGAATAACTTGCAGCCATGCATCAAAACGTTTCCTATCTTTCGCCGGATTCGGAAATCGATGTCGGGTTGAATGTGTGTCTAAACATCCAGGGATAGCACATAAATGATAGGTACCACGACCCATCTGGTATCTGTGACCAATAATTATCACGGTGTCAATAATTGTAGGGTTCAATTACTTATTTTGTTAATAGTGTAGTAGACCAAGGTGGGGCGTGAAATAAAGACAACTCGTAACTTAACTTAATACTATATATATATTGAATACAGCGAGCGCTCGTGACCTCCCAGGACCACTGACGACTAAAGACTGTTGTCGCGGCAACTGCCGCCGAAGACGTAATCCAAACAAAGGCGAACGCAGCGACCGGCATCGACAAGACGACAACGTCGCGCGTTGCCCGATTCCCAGTATTCCTATATATAGAGCGACCATAATAGTTTATTTCTTACCTCTCAATATAACGCTTTCCTGCACCTTCCTACCTTTCTTATGCTTTTGCTACGCTTTGCTATGTCCAGCTGTGTCCCGTTATGTACCGTTATAATCTGACTGCTGTAATGACGCTGCCACTGGGCGGCGCTGATTATGTTCTATTGTAGGATGATAGGTTGGGGAAACGTTGTATTTGTTATGATTTGTACTATCAAAAAATACTGACTTTATTATAAATGCTAGACAGTTAAATACAGAGAACTATTATGCGCTTACAATGTGACTCTTTATAAAGACGCCATCTTACAATTACTGCTGACTTCACACAACACCTCCCTTTTCAGTTACAATCTCAGCCACTTTCAAACATTACATAATTTTTAAATCTGCAGGGGGGTCTTGTATTTCTCTTTGGTCTTTGACTCACCCAACCATTTTGACTTGTCTCCTCATTTCCGCTACTATTTCTCAATTCACCCTCAGATGCATCCTCATACACACTCACTTCAGCATCCACCTCATCATTACTTATATCAATAATACTATTGCCTTCATCCTCATCACTCAAACACGCATCATTAGACGTACTGACAAACTTATTACTAGATTCTCTTAGAAAACTACTGTTCCTCCTTAAAATCGTACCATCTTCAGTCTTAATTAAATATGATCTCGGCTCCTTATATTTGTCTATAATTCTCGCATGTTCCCAAGTATTACCCCTTCTATGCGTTACACTTTGATCTTTTTCAAATGGAGCTTGAGACCTTGTTCCTTTATCATAATACTTTTTATTTCTATCCTGCTTTTCTACTAACTTAGACTGAATATTCTCATCATCCCTCTTAAAATTATTTAACGTTTTTTGTTTACTTGGCATTTTTGTCCTTATTTGCCTCCCCATTAATAATTGCGCTGGAGAGTACCCAATTCCTGTAACCGGCATAGCTCTATAATTTAGTAGTGCCCCTGATAACCACATCTGGGGCGCAGAGCCTGACATCAGATCCGTAGTCATCTATGTCCGCATTAGGATACGTTCTGATGTACAGGGCCTGACATCAGGACCCTGACGTCAGATGGGCAGCAGATTCACAGCAGATCCTGCCGTTCGCCTGACACGTGTAACAGCGCCATCTGAGGGTCAGAATTGGCAAACAATTCTGTACGTGTGACGTCACACAGCCGTCCCTACGCGTGACGTCACATGCACGTGGCTACGCATCAACACATGTGTACCGTGATTGCTATAGGTGTCCCCCCCCCCCCCCGCCCTTTCTCCAGCGCACAGGGAATTAATAAGCAGCAGTTTTGGAGTAGATTATGTTCACATAACCTACGAGGTTTATTAAATAAGTATTCAATTTATTTGTAAAGGTATTTATTTTTATTAATAAGGCGATAAGTGGCACATATATATATAATTAACTCTGAAAAGAAATACAATATTATAAAATTGAAATGATACTGGGAATGTACCAATCCATGAGTATTTTATTAAATGGGCGCTGAAAAGTGCCGATTGATGTTCATTGTGAACATCGAGAGGTTGTTCCCGTTTTAATAAATTAAAATGGGCACTGAAAAGTACCGTTTGGTTTCTTCGCCACTGTTAAAAGGAGACACACCTCAACTTTTAATGGGCACATTTCTGAAAAATAAAATATTTACCATATTTAACTATCGTTTTCCCGCAACAGTAAATCGTGACTTTTACGGTCACGACATTTAGTGTCATGACTTTTACTGATACGAACCTTCAAAGGTCAGCTTCTTCTTCGGGCTGCTGGTCGTCCGTCCACAAATCGCAGCGCATTCGCGATGCATTGGAAGCTGCCGTCGCGCGTGGACCACTCTTCTTACTTCGGACCCTCTCCTTGGCGGCTCGAAGTGCCTGCTGCATCGACCGTTGGAAATCCGATCGGAGCGGCTTGGTGAAGTGCGGGTTCCCAGACACCGCTTCTGAAAAAGTAATGCACGCAAAGTACGTTAGCATAATTATGCATAAAAACATGGAAATGCTTATTGCTTCGTACCGTAGATCGCCATTACGATACGGGTGTTGTATAAGGGCCTTTGCCCTGTTCGGCCGAACCACGTGAAGGACCGTGTCACGTCGTCGACCAGCGCTTCCTTCAGGCAAATGCCGACCGCTTCCTTCAGGCTGAACCCACCCACGTATTTTAAATATTGAACCTAAACAAAGTAAGTAAAGATTGATGTAAGTATGTATTATATCAAATTAAATAAGAGCATAATTTCGTTTTCGCTTACAACATTGGAATAACTGTCATCATCGATGTTCTCGAAACAGTCCACCTCCTCCGGTGACGATAGCGGAATGACGGCTGGTTTTTGTGGTGGACCGTTATGGGTGGGCTGCACATATTGGAGAATACTCCCCAACAGAGTATTCATTCTTCTGCAAACAGAACAAATGGAGACGTAACGTATTAATAAACACGATGCATGCGATACTTACTTTAGCTCCGTCTCGACGCGCGCCGTACGATCTTCCAGGCTCCTGCGAACATGAACATTTATAATAGAAAACTTCACACTATCAATATTTTTATAACAAAAAAAAGGGAACATGTAAATTTACCCTTTAGCAGAAGGTAGGATGTGCACTGTATGGTGCTGCAACGGCTCACTCCGGATCACAGTGGCGCGTGTAGACGATGTCCCTGCATCGTGATGATCCGTTAATGCTGCGAGGGCAGGAAGACTGGCAGCATAAGTGTTCTGAAACATACGAACGTTACTTGAGTTAGTCGTAGAAAAATCATTTGACGTTGTTGGAACGTTTTCTGTTTGCAGGATCGTCCTCAAATCCTCGATGTCCTGATCGATCGATTGTTTCTGCACGGTTGACGTCCTTCTCTTTTTCGGCGCTTCCTCCTCCTCCGAAGTCGTCCGGTACCTCGTTGGTTTGGCGACCACACGCTTCTCTCGCTGCGACATGTCAACCTGTGAGTAAAAGTACATATTACAATACTTAGCAAAGGCGTGTTGGCTGTTTTTCCTATTTTACATGCAATATTAACGTAACCCAAACTTCAAGACAAACCCAGGTAATGTATTACTCAATAATTCGAGTGTAACTCGACAAAGGCTATAACAGTAGAAAACGTGAAAAAATGACCCATGAAGAAATATTCGAACCATACGATAAAATAACTCATCACCAGAGATTAACAAGGTGTAAATATATTATTTATGAAGAGCAATGCAAAAGGAAAGTACAGTACAAAAGATGAAAATGTAAATATTATAGAGCGTGCCACTCACCAGAAAATATTCGTAACTTACCAAAAACAAGAGACGAGACTAAAAAGGGAAGAGATAATTTTTTTTTTACATGTGTCCGGGTAAACCCAGTTTTAGACAAAATTCAGGAACGCTCACAATGTGTCATTGGACACCGAGCTAATCGTTTGCGTTTCTATAGTTTTGTGTTCTGTCAGTAATTATGAGTGCGAAAAAAGGTTCGAGAATGTTAAGAAAGACCACAAACTTTCAGAGATCGAGGTCAAAGAAGAGGCAAATTGTTTCCAATAAGAATACGGCGGAGCGTAGTAAAAACGGCTTTAGTGCATCTGCAAAAAAAATTAAGATGCAAAAAGAAATAGTTGCATGTAATAGTTGTTAAAAAATAATTTTAAGTTGTTTTGAAATTGGCGCCTAAATAAAAGGACTCGTAGCGGAAGGAGTCCGGTACGAGATTCGGGAATCCGGAAATTCCTTGGTTCTGGGGCAAGCGGCCCCATTCTCTTGTCTTGCCTGGAGTTGTAAAGTAATGACGTTTTCTGGAAAACGATCTTTTGTTCTCAGTCAGACTATGTGGCACAACAAGTGTGTCTAAAAGTGTATTCTTGGTATATATATATTTCTTCACAATAATAAAATACAGTTCAGTGTGAACACTCTGAAACTCGAAACCACGTCAACGTTAGTAATTCAAAACCCAACAATAGTAACATAGAGTACAGGGTCTTGAACTTTATTACAGTGTTTGCTGCAATTTCAACTTTTGTAAAGTGTAGAAAGTGTGACGGAAATATCAAATTCGAAACTGCGAATACACGTGGCCTTGGCTTCAACATTGCATTAGTTTGCAACAAATGCGCGCCTAACATTATTTCTTCGAGCCCCTTCATTGGACATACTTATGAAATAAATAGACGATTCATTTTTGTGATGAGAGTGCTGGGATTGGGGTTGAAAGGTGCTCAGAAATTTTGTGGACTAATGGATATTCCATCGTTTCTTCAACAGAGCACATACGACATGATCGTTAAAGATATACACGGTTGTGTAAAAACGGTTGCGGAAAAAGTTTTTAAAAGTGCATGAAAAGAAGAAATAGCTGAGACATGTACAGCAAAAAACGTTAAAGAAACGAGTGAATTAACTATATCGGGAGATGGAACATGGAAAAAGCGAGGATTTACGTCAATGTACGGTGTTTCATCGTTAATTGGGTATTATACTGGGAAAATTGTCGACATTCTCGCAAAAAGTGCCTATTGCAAAATGTGTGAAGTTTGAAACAAGAAACAAAATAGCGCAGATTATGAGGAATGGTTGGAAAAACATGACGAAGAATGTTGTGCCAACCATAAAGGGTCTTCCGGGAAGATGGAAGTAGACGCAATCATAGAGATGTTCAACCGATCACAAGAAAAATATGGTGTGATGTACACGAATTACATTGGAGATGGTGATTCGAAAACATACATCGGAATCGTAAATGCTGCTCCATATGGCAAAACACCGATAACCAAGAAAGAATGTATTGGACACGTTCAAAAAAGAATGGGATCTCGTCTTCGTGAGTGTGTAAAAAAATCAGTTATACTAGTCAACAGTAAAGATAATAAAAAGAAGAAAATAACGCTCGGAGGTAAAGGCAAGTTGACCGGTAAAATGATAGACAAATTATCTGTTTATTATGGTTTAGCAATTAGACGGAATAGCGATTCAGAGGAGAATATGTATAATGCGATATGGGCAACGTATGATCATTATAATTCCAACGATGCTAAACCAAATCATAAAAGGTGTCCGATTGGTGCTGATTCCTGGTGCGCTTGGCAGCGCGCTTCGGCAGAAGGAGCGTTGGCGTCGTTCAAACACGACTATCAACCTTTACCTACAGATGTGTTGAGCGCAATAAAACCAATTTACGAAGATTTGAATAAAGATACTCTACTGCAAAGATGTTTAGATGGATTTACTCAAAACAACAATGAGAGCTACAACCAACTAATTTGGAAGATAAGTCCTAAAATTATTCCAAGCGGATCAGTTATTGTAGAATTAGCGGCAAACATCGCTGCCTGCATGTTTAATGAAGGCACAGGAGTATTGCTAACAATGATGTACTCCATGGGAGTGAACCCTGGTCAAAACGCCCATGAATTTGCAAAGAAAGAAGACGCGGAGCGCATGAGCATCTCAAACAAGAGAGCGCAAGAGAGCACCCGGGAACAAGGAATGCTCCGTAGACAAAAGCAGATCGACGTTTTGGAGGCAGCAAGTGCAGCAGAAGGTTCTCTATATGGGCCCGGAATAGATGACTCCATGTAAGTTAAAAATAAATTTTTTAATTAAGTGTAATCAGCTTCTGAAACTTTAAACATGTTTTTTTCGAAACTATGTTTTTGAAACCGGTGAGTAAGATATCTCAACAACCACTGCACCAATCTTTCTATAATTTGGTGTGCTTATTTTTTATATAAAAATCAATCGACTATCGTTCGCCTTTTTTTTAATGTATATTTTCGATTTTATTAACGAAAAATGGCCGTTTTTCGCGCGAAAATCAGGACTTCAAACTTTAAATAGCCGCCATTTTATTTTAAATTAATATTTCTAAAATTCCGGCTCCGTCACTCCTATAGATACATTAATATATTAATGAAATCTTTTTTGTTTTTTGATTTTAGATAATCTGGTTCCGAGTTGCAGTGCTCACCGCAAAACAACTTTTTAAAGAAGCCTTCTTGGATATCGGTTGTAACTTTATTATAAACATAAATATTTTTTTACGCAAAAATTGTTCAATCTTCTTTAAATGTTGCTGTTTAAAGTGCAAAAAGTTCTGTGAAAATATGTGCTTCCGTTTTTCCAAAAAAAATTCGCAAACATTCGCTTTTTTTCGGCCTCCTGACTAGGTATAACCCCTTAAGTGAAGAAGACCATGAACATTATAACTATTAAAAGTCGGGCCATAGAGTTTTTCGTTACGAAGAACAAATTTTTGCAAAGCTAACTCTGCGAATCTCAAGTGTGGGCCCGATGGAGATTCTGAAACCAAAATCCTTATGGCCGCATGTAAAATTAAGAAATGCTTGTATATCTCATCGTTAAGTATACCATACAGTACAACTGGCCCTGTATATAGAAGGAACTGACGAAACTCGGTCGCCTTATATTTACAATATTCTTCAATAGCTCTGGGACGTCTCGCAAAGTCCAAGGGACAATATCTTGCGAGACTGTTGAGTCTCGTAGATATCATAGAAATGTTCGATGCTGGCAATTTTGAGAAAAATGTAAAGCTTCCAGATACCCACGCGGACAAAAGTTTCTTCATTACGCCCAAGCATACAAGATACATATACTCGAACGGAACTTGTGAAACCATTCCTATCGGTAGCGATGCCAATGGGCTTGGACTTTCTTTGTGGTGGTTCTCGTGTAACCGTTTAGGGTATTCCTCATCGGTACGAGGAGAATGATCTATACCATCGAAGGCATAATGCTTACCATTCAGGGTACCAGAAACCATACATTTGGAACACGGATATTGAGACATATGGCCAAAATGATTCAACACGAATGCTCGAGCTGGTGCGTCCGCTATGAAACATCTCAGACGTATGGGCAACTTACTGGCATGAAAATTTATACCTCCGTTGGACATGATGGCTTCGACGTCTGCAATAAATTTCTCAAAGAAAATATTGGGGTTGTGTGGTTTATAGCGAGCTTTATAGATTCCTACCACTATCGGCTTTATACGAGGAATATTTGAAATCCTACATTGGATGGGCCAGAACTGAATGGAACCTTTGTCCACACGACATCCGTCGGTATGAAAATCTAATTCTAACTCTCTAACAAAAGATACGGACAAAGTATTCGGGAGACTTTTAACAATTTCTGTTTCCAGATCGAAATGAATGTATTCTCCTGGTTCCACGACGAATGTTACAGCAGGATTACGTGGCGTATCGAGAAGTGTTCTAACATCCTGAGGCAAATGGGAAAAACAGGAATGCGTTCGAAGGAGAGATAATATATTATTTCCTTGAACGTGTGTTAAATTGCTGTCTACGAAACAAGACGCTAAACGTTGGCGAAAAGATGGCTCGGAGGAAGTACCACAAGACAATGAAACTGTATCGTGGATAGAAGAAACGCGTGACGTGGAAGTAGAAGGACCGGCATCTTCTACATTTATATCGCGCATAACACTGATTCTATCGGGGATTAAATTAACAGGAACGGACGAACTACAACCTGCAGATGTGCTAGCAGCATCTTGCACGGTATTATCTTCTAATCTACTGACCGTATCACTGGGTACCACTGGGTATGAGGTACCAAGGGATGGCTCGGATTGGTCGTACATTTTGGCGGTACAGTGGATTAGGCTGCGGATTGGCTGCGCCGTATTGCCGACATTCGTGATTGGTCGGGACTCTACTTCCTAGTTCGCGTTTGTTTCGAATTCTCGTTCATTCTGAGGTGGCAGTCGTCGACAGCAATACCGAAGAATTCCGAGATATTTCGTATATTCAAGCGAATCCGAGACATCCAGAAGGCGTAAGTAATTATGGAATTTAATAATTTCAAATTGTCTACGTCCCGGAAACCCGGACACGCATTATCGGCGAGACAAAAAAGGAGGGTTATGCGCGAGATGCGAAATAACTTACGCGTGCGATACCGTTCCGGATTGAATAAGGTCAGTAGATTAGAGGATAATACTTCTACCGTGCAAGATGCTGCTAGCACATCTGCAGGTTGTAGTTCGTCCGTTCCTGTTAATTTAATCCCCGATAGAATCAGTGTTATGCGCGATATAAATGTAGAAGATGCCGGTTCTTCTACTTCCACGTCACGCGTTTCTTCTATCCACGATACAGTTTCATTGTCTTGTGGTACTTCCTCCGAGCCATCTTTTCGCCAACGTTTAGCGTCTTGTTTCGTAGACAGCAATTTAACACACGTTCAAGGAAATAATATATTATCTCTCCTTCGAACGCATTCCTGTTTTTCCCATTTGCCTCAGGATGTTAGAACACTTCTCGATACGCCACGTAATCCTGCTGTTACATTCGTCGTAGAACCAGGAGAATACATTCATTTCGATCTGGAAACAGAAATTGTTAAAAGTCTCCCGAATACTTTGTCCGTATCTTTTGTTAGAGAGTTAGAATTAGATTTTCATACCGACGGATGTCGTGTGGACAAAGGTTTCATTCAGTTCTGGCCCATCCAATGTAGGATTTCAAATATTCCCCGTATAAAGCCGATAGTGGTAGGAATCTATAAAGCTCGCTATAAACCACACAACCCCAATATTTACTTTGAGAAATTTATTGCAGACGTCGAAGCCATCATGTCCAACGGAGGTATAAATTTTCATGCCAGTAAGTTGCCCATACGTCTGAGATGTTTCATAGCGGACGCACCAGCTCGAGCATTCGTGTTGAATCATTTTGGCCATATGTCTCAATATCCGTGTTCCAAATGTATGGTTTCTGGTACCCTGAATGGTAAGCATTATGCCTTCGATGGTATAGATCATTCTCCTCGTACCGATGAGGAATACCCTAAACGGTTACACGAGAACCACCACAAAGAAGGTCCAAGCCCATTGGCATCGCTACCGATAGGAATGGTTTCACAAGTTCCGTTCGAGTATATGCATCTTGTATGCTTGGGCGTAATGAAGAAACTTTTGTCCGCGTGGGTATCTGGAAGCTTTACATTTTTCTCAAAATTGCCAGCATCGAACATTTCTATGATATCTACGAGACTCAACAGTCTCGCAAGATATTGTCCCTTGGACTTTGCGAGACGTCCCAGAGCTATTGAAGAATATTGTAAATATAAGGCGACCAAGTTTCGTCAGTTCCTTCTATATACAGGGCCAGTTGTACTGTATGGTATACTTAACGATGAGATATACAAGCATTTCTTAATTTTACATGCGGCCATAAGGATTTTGGTTTCAGAATCTCCATCGGGCCCACACTTGAGATTCGCAGAGTTAGCTTTGCAAAAATTTGTTCTTCGTAACGAAAAACTCTATGGCCCGACTTTTAATAGTTATAATGTCCATGGTCTTCTTCACTTAACCAACGATGTGAGACGTTTTGGTAATTTAGATTCATGTTCGGCTTTTCCCTATGAAAACAACATGTCCATTTTTAAAAAATTTCTTAATAAGCCATCTCTTCCTCTCCAACAATTTTCCAACAGGATGAGGAAGATACAATCTCATGGCACAAACATTCATCGTAATATCAATATTTCTATTCGCGCATCTAGGCCCCTCACTAACGACACCAATTGTTCCGAGTACCATAAGATAGAATTCAACAACTTATCTCTGGGCACAAATGTACGCGATAATTGTTGCATCTCAGACGATGGCTCCATCTGTATAATTTTCAACATTGGCAAGGACAAAGACTCGTATCGTTTGGGTATCAAAAAATTTTTAGAAGTTGATAATTTTTATGATGTTGCGGTAGAGTCTTCGGCCCTTGGAATATATAAATGCGCCACATTGAGCCCTGAAATTTTATATATCTCCCCCGATCAGGTTCGTGGCAAATGTTACAGAATGCCTTTTCGCTGTAGTATGTCCACTGACACCCCAGAACCCCGTAGGTATATCGTCGCTGTTATTATGCACAGCGAGAAGCCGTAAGATCCGTAGTATTTAAATTCTTCCACCTTTATTTCTCCCTTGTGCAGCTTCTCGCGTCAGGCGGTCACCATGGTGGTTTTACTGGGAGCAAGCCCCACATAATCTCACCCCTGCCATGGGGGGGGGGGGGGGGTGAGGTATCCGTTAGGGATTTCCACCATGTAAAAAAAAAAATGATCTCTTCCCTTTTTAGTCTCGTCTCTTGTTTTTGGTAAGTTACGAATATTTTCTGGTGAGTGGCACGCTCTATAATATTTACATTTTCATCTTTTGTACTGTACTTTCCTTTTGCATTGCTCTTCATAAATAATATATTTACACCTTGTTAATCTCTGGTGATGAGTTATTTTATCGTATGGTTCGAATATTTCTTCATGGGTCATTTTTTCACGTTTTCTACTGTTATAGCCTTTGTCGAGTTACACTCGAATTATTGAGTAATACATTACCTGGGTTTGTCTTGAAGTTTGGGTTACGTTAATATTGCATGTAAAATAGGAAAAACAGCCAACACGCCTTTGCTAAGTATTGTAATATGTACTTTTACTCACAGGTTGACATGTCGCAGCGAGAGAAGCGTGTGGTCGCCAAACCAACGAGGTACCGGACGACTTCGGAGGAGGAGGAAGCGCCGAAAAAGAGAAGGACGTCAACCGTGCAGAAACAATCGATCGATCAGGACATCGAGGATTTGAGGACGATCCTGCAAACAGAAAACGTTCCAACAACGTCAAATGATTTTTCTACGACTAACTCAAGTAACGTTCGTATGTTTCAGAACACTTATGCTGCCAGTCTTCCTGCCCTCGCAGCATTAACGGATCATCACGATGCAGGGACATCGTCTACACGCGCCACTGTGATCCGGAGTGAGCCGTTGCAGCACCATACAGTGCACATCCTACCTTCTGCTAAAGGGTAAATTTACATGTTCCCTTTTTTTTGTTATAAAAATATTGATAGTCTGAAGTTTTCTATTATAAATGTTCATGTTCGCAGGAGCCTGGAAGATCGTACGGCGCGCGTCGAGACGGAGCTAAAGTAAGTATCGCATGCATCGTGTTTATTAATACGTTACGTCTCCATTTGTTCTGTTTGCAGAAGAATGAATACTCTGTTGGGGAGTATTCTCCAATATGTGCAGCCCACCCATAACGGTCCACCACAAAAACCAGCCGTCATTCCGCTATCGTCACCGGAGGAGGTGGACTGTTTCGAGAACATCGATGACGACAGTTATTCCAATGTTGTAAGCGAAAACGAAATTATGCTCTTATTTAATTTGATATAATACATACTTACATCAATCTTTACTTACTTTGTTTAGGTTCAATATTTAAAATACGTGGGTGGGTTCAGCCTGAAGGAAACGGTCGGCATTTGCCTGAAGGAAGCGCTGGTCGACGACGTGACACGGTCCTTCACGTGGTTCGGCCGAACAGGGCAAAGGCCCTTATACAACACCCGTATCGTAATGGCGATCTACGGTACGAAGCAATAAGCATTTCCATGTTTTTATGCATAATTATGCTAACGTACTTTGCGTGCATTACTTTTTCAGAAGCGGTGTCTGGGAACCCGCACTTCACCAAGCCGCTCCGATCGGATTTCCAACGGTCGATGCAGCAGGCACTTCGAGCCGCCAAGGAGAGGGTCCGAAGTAAGAAGAGTGGTCCACGCGCGACGGCAGCTTCCAATGCATCGCGAATGCGCTGCGATTTGTGGACGGACGACCAGCAGCCCGAAGAAGAAGCTGACCTTTGAAGGTTCGTATCAGTAAAAGTCATGACACTAAATGTCGTGACCGTAAAAGTCACGATTTACTGTTGCGGGAAAACGATAGTTAAATATGGTAAATATTTTATTTTTCAGAAATGTGCCCATTAAAAGTAGAGGTGTGTCTCCTTTTAACAGTGGCGAAGAAACCAAACGGTACTTTTCAGTGCCCATTTTAATTTATTAAAACGGGAACAACCTCTCGATGTTCACAATGAACATCAATCGGCACTTTTCAGCGCCCATTTAATAAAATACTCATGGATTGGTACATTCCCAGTATCATTTCAATTTTATAATATTGTATTTCTTTTCAGAGTTAATTATATATATATGTGCCACTTATCGCCTTATTAATAAAAATAAATACAGTATTGTCTACATATGTACCCGATTTGGTGTACACGATGTAGGCCTGTCGCTATCCCCACCACTTCTGTCTCACTCTTGTCCGGCGAAGGCGAGAGCGAGATGGAACGAGAGCGAGCGAGAGCCCCTAAAAGCGAGCGAGGACAGTACGAGACAGACGACAGCGTTCATGTTTTGTCTCCCTCCGTCTTTCGGGCGCCGTGACACTCCGTCCTTTGCGTGCGCGACGGGCGTGCGCGATGTCGCAGGCACATACGGAAGCACGAAACCGCAACGCAAAAACTTGACGCATGCCCGGCTCAAGTTTTTTTTTGCGCCCTAGGCCAACTTTTCAAATTACGCCCTTTATTATAATACATTTATTTGAGATTATTAATAACCTTACTTTGAATTTTTATTCGTAGTTTAATCCACTTATAGTACAACTTGTAATATTTAATTCTAAAGTTTATTTTCAGCAATAGCAGCAATGAAAATACATACCATTTTGCACCACTTGTCGACTTTCGTCCCTATAAGCAAAATTGGATGTCTGCCTAGGGCAGAAAGTCGACAAGATGTGCAAAGTGGTATGTATTTTCATTGCTGCTATTGCTGAAAATAAACTTTAGAATTAAATATTACAAGTTGTACTATAAGTGGATTAAACTACGAATAAAAATTCAAAGTAAGGTTATTAATAATCTCAAATAAATGTATTATAATATAGGGCGTAATTTGAAAAGTTTGTCTAGGGCGCAAAAAAGACTTGTGCCGTGCCTGGCTATCTGACCGTCGCGCGCATGCGTTGGGCAGTCACGATTCCATCTGAGTGCCCGCACGCCCGCGCGCAAGAAAACCGGTCCATCTCGCTCACTCCTTCGGCCAGAAAGAAGCGAGAAACGCACACTCGGAATTAGGGATCTGCGCATTCTGAGTGCCCACGCCAGTCCCGACCACCGGGCAGACACGGAGACAATACTGTACCTTTACAAATAAATTGAATACTTATTTAATAAACCTCGCAGGTTATGTGAACATAATCTACTCCAAAACTGCTGCTTATTAATTCCCTGTGCGCTGGAGAAAGGGGGGGGGACACCTATAGCAATCACGGTACACATGTGTTGATGCGTAGCCACGTGCATGTGACGTCTCGCGTAGGGACGGCTGTGTGACGTCACACGTAGGGAATTGTTTGCCAATTATGACCCTCAGATGGCGCTGTTACACGTGTCAGGCGAACGGCAGGATCTGCTGCGAATCTGCTGCCCATCTGACGTCAGGGTCCTGATGTCAGGCCCTGTACATCAGAACGTATCCTAATGCGGACATAGATGACTACGGATCTGATGTCAGGCTCTGCGCTCTCACGGCAGACCCTGCTGCCAATCTGACGTCAGATTGCATACATCTGGTTATCAGGGGCTGTATCTAAATCAACTTCTTTTTTTAGAAACATTTTCGCTATTTTTACACCACTTTCCGCTTGGCCATTACTTTTCTGATAATGCGGACTCGACGTTATTAATTTTATACCTAAGTTTACTGTAAAACTTTTAATCTTAAAAGATGCGAAAGGCATATTATCACCAATTATAACTTCTGGCAATCCATGCGTCGCAAAACATCTTTTAAACGCCTTTATAATACTTAACGCTGTTTTATCGCTTTTATATGTATAATTTCTAGCCATTTTGAAAAATAGTCCATGTTAATCAAATAATTGGATATGCCATACTGTGCAATATCCACCGCAATCTTAGCAAAAGGTCGACCCACTATCTCATGTTTTGTCATTGGTTCAGAAATCTTGCATGGTCTAAATTTCTCACACATTTTACATTTACATATAAACTCAACAATGTCTTTTTTCATTTTAGGCCAGTACAACGCTTCCTGCATTCTTTCCAGCGTTTTACTTATTCCAAAATGTCCCTCATGTCCTAATTTTAACATTTCTAACCTTAACGCATTTGGTACCACTACTCTATTTTTATATAATAATATTCCTTCTAGCACAATCAGCTCACCTCTTATGTTACTATATTCTAACAATTCCTAACAAACTTTGACCCTGCCTAGTGTTTCGTCCTTTTCAGTTTCGGTCTGAAACTTTCCTTTCATTTCGTCCGTTATGTTGATAATAGCCTTGACGCTGTGAATTACTTCAGCCATCTCTGGACCATCATCTACTTTGTCCTTAATGAAATCCCGTGACAGCAAATCCGCCACGTACATATACTTTCCTGGTATATACTGCAACTCCAAGTCATACCTGATTAACTTTAACCGCATCCGTTGCAACCTTGGCGATATAATATCGGACACTTTCTTTTTCATCAAACCTATTAACGGTTTATGATCCGTTGATACTTTTACTTTTCTTCCATAAATATAGTTTTTAAATTTCTCCACTGCATACGTTATTGCAAGAAACTCTTTCTCAATCTGAGCATATTGTTTTTCAGATTCTGTTAAACTTCTTGACGCAAAGGATATTGGTTTATTTTCTTGCATTATACACGCCCCTAAACCTTTACTTGACGCATCAGTCTGTAGTACTATGTCCTTTGTGTTATCAAAATTACTTAATACTCGCGCTTCCACCAACTTTTCTTTTAGCTTCCTGAACGCTTCTTCATGATGTTTTGTCCAGGTAAAACCTTTATCCTTCTTTAACCCTGCTAACCATCTGCCTACAGTCTGCCAGCAGATGGACAGCAGGGTCTGCCAGGAGAACGCAGGATCTGCCGGCAGCTGCGGTGCAGCCTACGTCCGCATTCAGCTACGGTTCTGCCGGCAGGCCCTGCCCGGCAGGGCCTGCCGGCAGATCGAGGACAGATTGACGGCAGATCCTGCCGCCCGCCATCTAAAGGCCACAATTGCCAAATAATTCCCTACACGTGACGTCAGATGGACTTACGCACCAACACAAATGTACCGTTATTGCTTTGTGTATCCCCTCCCTTTCTACTACACGTGAATAATTGATAGACGGGAGAAATGGAGCAGTGGATTCTGCTCACATAACCTGCGAGCAGATTTTGGAGTTTGTTAAATAAGTTTACTATTTACATATTTCAAAAGGTATGTACTTATCTTTAAAAACATACAATGGTTACAAATACAAAATAATAAAAATGGCACATATTAATCAGCAGAGAAACTTTCAATATTTACATTTAGAAGTGGTGATCCTAGATGCAAACATAAGTCAATTTTTTTGAGAACGAAGGGCTATATCAGAAACTTTTATACTATATTCTAGACTTATTTTTTTGCATAGAATCACCACTTCTTCATCGCTTGTGTTGAATCTGAAAACAAATACATTATTAGTATAAAATTGAAATGATACTGGGAAAGTACCGATCAATGAGTAATTTATTAAACAGGCGCTGAAAAGTACCGAATGGTGTTCATTGCGAACGTCGAGAGTTAAAAACTTTGCTTCAGTGATGCTGAAGTAAAGTGAGCACTGAAAAGTACTGTTTGGTTGTGTACGTTTAAAAATACTGGCACTGAAAAGTGCCGATTGTTGTTCCTTATGAACGCCGAGGGGCAGTTCCCGTTTTACTCATTTAAAATGGGCACTGAAAAGTACCGTTTGGTTTCTTCGCCACTGTAAAAGGAGACACATCTCTACTTTTAATGGGCATATTTCTGAAAAATAAAATATTACAAAATGAAATATATAAAATATAAATTGTGACTTTTACGGTCATGACACTAAATGTCGTGATGTTTAATGTTATGTTAAAACGGACCTTCTTCAGGGGTCATCAGCTTCTTCTTCGGGCTGCTGGTCGCTCCAGAAATCGCGGGGCATTCGTAGTTCCTGGGCCGACGATGCTGGACCACGCTTCCTACAGCGTACCCTCTCCTTTGCTGCCTTGAGTTCCGCTTGCATCCGCAACTGGAAGTCCGACCGAGTTGGCTTGCGGAACTTCTGATTTTGAGCCACACCGTCTGAAAAAGAAATGTATGCAAAGTACGTTAGCATCAATGGAACATACAGTAATAGTAACAATAATTCTATGTGAAAAAATAAAAAGTGCTTATTGTTTCGTACCAAAAATCGCCCTCGCAATGCGGGTGTCATACAAGGATCTGAGTCCTTCGCGGCCAAACCAGGTAAATGAAGATGTTACGTCGTCCGGCAGTGCTTCCTTGAAGCAGCACTTGACCGCTCCCTTCAAATCGAATCCCCCCACGTATTCGAAATACTTTACCTAAACAAAGCGAGTAAAGATTGATGTAAGTATATATTATATATATAAAAGTAAATAAAAGAATAATTTCGTCTTCACTTACAACTTTGGAATAAGTATCATCATCGATGTCCTCAAAGCAGTCAACCTCCTGCACCGAGGACAAAGGGAGGACTGCTGGTTTCGATGGTTGACCAGCATTATGGGTGGCCTGGATAGATTTCTGAATACTCATCAACAGAGTATTCATTCTTCTGCAAACAGAACGGATGGAGACGTTACGTATTAATAAACACGATACACGCGATACTTACACTAGCTCGGCCTCGATCCGATCACGCCCCGTGAGGTCTTCCATGCTCCTGCGAACATTAACATTTATAAGAAAATGTCTATATAGCAATATTTTTATAGCAAAAAAAGAAACATGTAAATTTACATATTATCAGAAGGTTGAGTCGGCGCTGTATCATGCTGCGACGGCTCACTGTAGATCACAGTGGCGTGCGCCGACGATGTCCCTGGATTCTGATGATCCGTGAATCCTCCGAGGACCGGAACACTGGCAGCAGAAGTCTCCTGAAACATATAAATGTTACTCGGGTTAGAAGTAGAACTACCCGTTAACGTTGCTGGAACCTCTCCCTGTAAGACCATCTTTAAATGGTGGATGTCTTCATTAATCGCTGGTCTCGGCGCGGTCGACGTCCTTCGCCGTTTCGTGTTTTCCTCCTCCGAAGACGTCGTTTGGTAACGTCTAGGTTTTCCGACCACACGTTTCCCTCGTTGGCTCATGTCGGCCTGCAAGTAAAAAAAGTACACATTACAATACTTAGCAAAGGCGTGTTAGCTGTTTTTTCCATTTTACATGCGATATTTTATGCACCAACTATTCTCACAATTTCCATATTATATTTGTATGTATCTTAATTGTACGAAACCTCAAGACGAACATATATAACGTGCTACTCAATAATTCGAGTGTAACTCGACAAAGGCTACAAAAGTAGAAAACGTGGACAAATGACCCATGCAGAAACATTGGAACCAAACGATAAAATACAAAAGAAGGAAATGTAAATATTATAGCACGTCACTCACCAGAAAATAGTCGTAACTTACCAAAAACAAGAGACGAAACTAGAAAGGGAAAAAGATTTTTTTTTTTTTTTTACATGGTGGAAATCCCTAACGGATACCTCACCTCCGTGGGAGGGGTGAGATTATGTGGGGCTTGCACCCACTAAAACCACCATGGTGACCGCCTGACGCGAGAGGCTTACACAATAGGGTGGGCCGAAAAACCCAAATTTTCGAAACTCGAAACGGCGTAGTGCGGAAAAGTTGCCGTTGGGGAAGACAAATTGAGGCCAAAAAGAAATTTTGAAATCGGTCAATATTTGACCCTCGCGCATCGCCGTCAAAGTTTTTAATTTTTGACCGAGTTTGGCGACTTCCGTATATTTTCTTAAAATTGTCTATATTTCACTATTGAACATCACAAAATATTATTTCAGCACATAAATACATACAATTCTTTAGCTGCGCAGCTCTTGGCTCGAGTTATATAGCTAACGCGACTCAGAACTCACCACGGGAAGGTGGCTGCACCTCGAGTTCCACCCACGCCCTTCCCAACCAACCAACCACATAGGGCATACATACTATTTATTGTCGATATCTTTCACGACTTTTACTTCTTCACGTTGAATTGTGCCTTGTTTGTGAAGGAAGGCATGATTTCCCTGGACATCAACGTGGTCCGGATAAAACCATCCCTGTTTTTATACCCAACAACTGTTCCTGCTGCTTCCGTCACTAACTTAACACAGCGCTCAACTGATTGGGTATGGCAAGGAAAGTTCCTGATATCCCAGTCTGGCGTAAATCCAGATTCTATTAGTGATGTAATGTGTTCAGTTGAGACATGACGTAAAAGAGGTGGTGAAGAGTTAATGGAGCTCCAGTCGATAATTTCTGAATAATCTGTCGCAGCAAAGTTGATTTTTGGAATGAAGAAGTCACGAACCGGCTTTTTTTATTCAGAGATGATTTTCTTGCCTCGATGATTCTTTTTAGGCCAAGTTCTCTAATATTTCTTCTTTCATCCATCGCCATTGCCAAGAGCAAGTTTTCAGGATGTGCAAAGAACCCGTTGCGTTGGATGACAGGATCCAAAATTTGGAGGAGGTTTTCAGGTAAGTATCTTGATGTTTCAATAACCTTGAACACATGTTTGGGACCGTCTATGATGGAACTATTCTTCTTTATGGCAAACCATACAGGCATATAACATGCAAGTACAAAATTCACTACCTGCATCAGTTCGTTAGAAGGATTGTCCGTTGATACATATAACCTCAGAGTTCGATATGCAGCTGTCAGCCACCGGGAATGACACAGCGGCCCAGGATCTGAGACAGCTAAATCTGGAGGACAGAATCCTGACTTGATAGCTGAAGCTATATTCAGAAGATATTTCTGATCCTTACTAAGTTGTTTCTGATCTTTCTCATCAATAGGTGGAATGTCGCAATCAATACTCTCAAATTTAACAACAGGTAAGTTTTCGCAGCTCAAAAGACACTTCCCAATAGGACCACAAAACGATTTTGGACCTGTGGTTTGACCATCTGAATGTTCAAATAAATGTCTGAATGGAAGCTCATTGAAGTGCAACATGCATATAATCCATTGGAGTGGTCTTTTAAGAATCATTTCAATATTGTGAATTATACCATTCTTCCATCCAGTATTAGTTGCTGTTCCGTCACAACCAACAACATCTAAGTCTCCAAGAGAGATTTTTAATTCCTTTAGATGTGAGATAACACTATCAGTAATATTTCTCGCAGAACTTGACCTTGGAGAAACATGACTGATATAGTTAGATCCCGGCTCTTGAATTAATGAAATATGTTCCTCTTTCACTCTTCTGCGAAAATTCTTCGAGTGCATTGTTTCAACAATCAAAGTTTCATCTTTTCTGCCATCAAAAAATAAACCTCGAAGAATTATATCAGCACTATCCTGTAAGCTTTTTCAGCTTTTTTTTCAGCTCAAACGTTCCTTTTCTCTCCTTACTTTATTTTTGTCAATAACAAGTGACTTGTCAGATTCATTTATAATCCCTACATCTTTCAGAATACTCGAAGCGATTGCCGCAGTTGCCCTGTCAGAAATACCATACCTGTCGCTTACTAATGCAGTCGACTTGAGTTCAATCCTCATCTGTGTACCTGATGATGGTTTATGCTTTTTCGAAGGGACAAAATTGTCATTTTCAGTCTCTTCTTCAGGTTCAGGGCTTTGGTCTTTGACTTCTTCTGAGGTCTGTTCGAAAGAACTACCGTTCAGGGCTACGTCAAAACGAGACAGGCCTTGCTCTGCCCTCAGTAGTCTTTTGATTCGTTTTTCTGATTCTTTTTTGTCAACTTGTCCTATTCTTCCAAATCTTCCATTTCTTTGATCATACATAAATTTAATCTCAAGAAGTGGAATTTTCTTTGATCTCTCGCAACAACAATTAATAGAAATTTTACAAATACAATTTCGAATACTTTTTCCACAGATGCAGTTTAGAATCATTAGACACTTGCAGGATGCTACGTCGAAGAGTTTTGCAGCTTCCTCCTTGAATTTTGCAAGTTTATGCTTATAATTTTGTTTCTCTTTGTCCCTGCTATAAGATTTCCGCAAATTGTAGTATAAGCTGTGATATGATTTTATCTTGTGTACGATTGTTTTTTCTGTTATAGTGGGAATAGATGCTACATCATACAGAACCAAAATTTTTTGTGCAACTGACTTAGCTACGGTAGAAAAACAGACGGTGTTATAGTTGGCACCTGAAGCCAGCTTAAATCGTTCTGCGAAACAACATTTCAAAACTTCTTCGTATGTAGGAAGTTGAGAAGTTGATAAATCCTTTGGATTACCAAAAATCGGACAGAAAAATGTTTTCCGGCTAATGTGTTTCTTTGGGACTTCCATCTTTTATTGATGGAAGAGCTTCAAGATCACAAAATATAGGAAGAAGTCAATACAAAATGATAAGATAAATGCTTTAAATACAAATGCAGACAATTTCTGTTATAAAAGAGCATAGGTAAGTGGTCGAGTAACGAAACAAAGAAGCTTTACTGGGAGGGAGCTTTACTGACGAAGGGAGAGGAGTGGGTCTGTTAAGCCAAGCCAAGAGCTTTGTGCCCAGAGTTGCCAGGAAACTCCTACACGTAGTGGAGGGCGCATACCTACCTCGGCGTCGATTGGTTTGACGTCACGGCGTCATCACGCGCATGCGTGGCGCGTTCCCTCTCCACTACGGTTAGGACTTCCTGGCAACCGTGTTTGTTTATGCCTAAAGAATTCAACAATATTGCCTAATTTATGTTGCGTATTGAGGTACGCCGTCGCACATCGAATTAACTTTGTGCGTAATTAATTAGATTAAAGTAAGTGCGTTAGCAATGTCAATACTAAAAATTCAATTTAATATAATTGCAATGTTGCTTTCCGTCATATTGTCTTCCGTCCGCGACAATACATATAGAAAACACTATTTTACGTGTTTATGTGCTAAAATAATATTCTGTGAAGTTCAACAGTGAAATATAGACAATTTTAAGAAAATATACGGAAGTCGCCAAACTCGGTCAAAAATTAAAAATTTTGACGGCGATGCGCGAGGGTCAAATATTGACCGATTTCAAAATTTCTTTTTGGCCTCAATTTGTCTTCCCCAACGGCAACTTTTCCGCACTACGCCGTTTCGAGTTTCGAAAATTTGGGTTTTTCGGCCCACCCTATTACACAAGGGAGAGGGACTGGCAGCGAGATACTTCTAACGATAATGAAGATGGAAGAATTTGAACACTACGGCTTCTCGGTGTGTGTAATAACAGCAACGACATAGCTAGAGATTCCTAAGGGGATGGGGTCGTCGTTATTGCCAGTGGACATATTACCGTGAAAAGGCATTCTAAAACATTTGGCGCGAACCTGATCGGGGGAGATATATAAAATGTCCTGGCTCAATGTGGAGCATTTATATACGCCAAGAGCCGAAGACATTATGCCGATATCATAAAAATCATCGACCTCTAGAAATTTTTTAATACCTAAACGATAGGAGTTATTGGAGTCCATGCTAATATTGAAAATCACGCAGATGGAGCCGTCGACTGAGATGACACAATTATCGCGTACATTTGTGCCCAGAGATATGCTATTGAACTCTATCTTACGGTATCGAGAACAATTGGGGTCGTTACTAAGCGGTCTAGATACGCGAATAGAAAAATCGACATTGCAATGAATATTTGTGCCATGAAGTTGTCTCTCCCTCATCCTATTGGAATATTGTTGGAGAGGAAGACTTGGCTTTCTAAGATATTTTCTAAAAATGGACATGTTGTTTTCATATGGAAAAGCAGAACACGAATCTAAATTACCAAGACGTCTGACATCGTTGGTTAAATGAAGAAGGCCATGGACGTTATAACTATTAAAAGTTGGGCCATAAAGTTCTTCGTTGCGAAGAACAAATTTCTCCAGAGCTGACTCTGCGAATCTCAAGTGTCGGTCCGATGGAGATTCTGAAACTAAAACCCGTATGGCCACATGTAAAAATAAAAAATGCTTGTATACTGTAGTGTCCAGTACAGAATACAGTATAACTGGCCCTGTATACAAAAGGAACTGACGAAATTCGGTCGCCTTATATTTAGAGCATAGTTCAATAGATCTGGGATATCTGGCAAAGTCTGAGGGGCAATATCTGTAAAGACTATTCAGTCTCGCAGACAGTATAGAAATTTCCCTGCGGCGCAATTTTGAGAGACGCGAATACTCTCCATGTACCCACGCAGACAAGAGTTTTTTTTACTACGCCCAAGCATACAAGATGCATATACTCGAAAGGAACTTGCGAAACCATTCCCATCGGTAGCGATAACAATGGGCTTGTACCTTCCTTGTGATGCTTCGCGTCTAACCATTTAATGTATTCCTCATCGGTTCGAGGAGAATGATTTATCCCATTGAAAGCGTAATGCTTACCGTTCAGGGTACCAGAAACCGTACATTTCGAACAGGGACGAATAGACATATGCCCACGATGATTTAACACAAATGCTCGAGCTGGTGCGTCAGCTATGAAACACCTCAGTCGTACGGGCAACTTAGTGCAATGAAAATTTATACCTCCGTTGGACATGATGGCCCTGACGTCTGCAATAAATTTCTCAAAGAAAATATTCGGGTCGTGTGGTTTTTGGGGACCTTTATAGATGCCTACCACTATCGGCTTTGTATGAGGAATATTTGAAATCCTACATTGGACGGGCCAGATATGAATGGAACCTGATTTGCCCAAACTACATCCGTCGGTATGAAAATCTAATTCTAACTCTCTAACATGTGCTGCGGGCAAAGTATCGGAGAGACTTTTAATAATTTCTGCTTCCAGATCGAAATGAATATATTCTCCTGGTTCCACGACGAATGTGACAGCAGGATTGCGTGGCGTAGATAGAAGCGTTCTAACATCCCGAGGCAACTGGGAGAAACAGGAATGTGTTCGAAGGAGAGATAATATATTATTTCCTTGAACGTGTGTCAAATTGTTGTCTACGAAACAAGAGGCTAACCGTTGGTGAAAAGATGACTCGGAGGATGTAGCACACGACAATGAAAGTGTATCGTGGATATTAGAAACGCGTGACATGGAAGTAGAAGGACCGGCGTCTTCTACATTTATATCGCGCCTAGCACTGAATCTATCGGGGATTAAATTAACAGGAACGGACGAACTACAACCTGCAGATGTGCTAGCAGCATCTTGCACGTTAAAAGTATTATCCACTACTCTGCTGACGGTGTTAAATGCAGCACGGTGTCGCACGCGTAAGTTGCTTCGCACTTCGCGCATAACCCTGCTTCTTTGCCTCGCTGATAGTGCTTTTCCCGATTTTCGCGACGTAGACGATTTGAACTTATTAAATTCCATAATTACTTACGTCTTATGGATGTCTCGGGAAGATTTTCGTTGTTTCGAAGCTCTGGAAATTCTTCGGATCTGCCGTCAATGACTGCCACCTCAGAATGAACGAGAATTCGAAACAAACGCGAAATGGGAAGTAGAGTTCCGACCAATCACGAAGGTCCGCAAGGCGCCGCAGCCAATCCCACTGTACCGCCAAAATGTTACCTCGTGGTACCCTTTATTCAACGTGGTACCCTTTGTGCTTGAAAACGAACGCTCGGATTGGCTGCGAATAGGACTATATCCACATTTTTTTTCAAATTTTTCAGTAGCCCCCTCGTATTATAAAATTGTATTGGTTAAGAATAATTGCAAAATCAATGGTAAAAAATTTGACACTGACCCGTCAGTGATCGCGACGCGGCGATGCCGCATCTTCGACATAATAAAAATTATTTCAGTTAAAGAAGACAAATTTTTTACCATGAAAAAAATGTGGATATAGTCCTATTAGTTTTATTTACGGACAAGTTTTGAGAAATACGGACACTTTAAAATTGGCCACATGAAAATTAATTGAATGTAACGGTATACATATAGTATACAGTCAGTCACGAAAGTCTTAGTACACCTGCAGAATTTAACATATTTAAAGCAAAAATGCAAAGAGAAGCAAGGGTTTGGAGCATATTTTAGATATTAACTACTTAATTAGTTAAAATTAAACAAATTATGTAAAAATGACGATTTGTTTTACATTCGTTTACACGAAAATATAATTAAACCGATATTGCATGATATAACCATAAAGCATGGATAATATGGGTATATTAAACTGAATAGAATTCGTTATGATAATAATAATTATAAGAACAAATTTTGTTTACAAAAGATATTGCGATATTGTGGTCCCGTTTATTTGCATTTTCTACCAAACAAATGTAAGAAACATCGTCATTTTTTCATAATCTATCTAAAGTTAACCAATAAATAAGTTAATGTCCATAGAACTTCCAAAACCCTAGCTTCCTTATAGTATTCGAAATTTGTCAGTTATGTTTATACGAAGATTTTTTCTACTTTTAGAATAATAATTACGGATTGTTTATAAAGTTGCGAGATTCATTCCATTGAAATGAGTTCAAACACGGTATATACTGGATTATTTTCAGAACTATAGATAATTAAATATGAATGTAAGATTTATAATGTAATAATGCTAAAAATAATCCGATTTATATCGCGTTAAATTCATTTTCATCTAAAAAATCTCAAGAGTATTTTACTGAAACGTCCATGTCGTCTCAAACGATACGATAGAATATATGGAAGTTTTACATACATGCTATTAATATAAGTATAATCCATCGCAAGCAACAATGTATGGCTCTCCAGCCGAAGCTCGAACCAAGATCACATGCCGCCGCCGAACAGCCCAAGTCCTCAACTCGAGGCGAGATCCCGCGTCGAAAGTTATTCGAAGCCGTCGAATAAAAGTCGAATAAACTACGGATAAACATAAAAACCTTATTCGACGGTTCGAATAAAAGTTCCTCGAATCAAGAAATTATCTTTCGACTAAATTCACTTCGAATAAAAAAATTATCTTCCGCTGTCGAATAAATTCGCTTCGAATAAATTTATTTATTCGTGATGTTTCGAATAAAGATAAACCGTGTTATTCGAAACTATCATAACGAATAAACGTAATCCGTGTTATTCAAGGATTCGAATAACGGATAAAAGAAAAAGTATCTTTTATTCGAAACGTTATTTAAATAATTTTTTATCTAGATAATGCCCATCTCTGCTCATAGACAATCTATGAGGTATCAAACAGTCGTTAGCCAACCGGCTACACGACAGATACTTGTAAACGTAATACACCACGGACAACACGTGGCGCAGTGATGCCAGAATCGTGGGAGGTGGGACAGAACGCTTCCCCCACTATGACCTACCGTCGTCTCCCACTTTCTTTCCATCACACTGCACACAAGCATATCCCTACCCTTGTCCGTGTGCACGGCAGCCCAACAAGCAGCTCACACGGACAGGAGTAAAAATATGCTTGTGTGCAGTGCGGTGGGAAGAAAGTGGGGGACGACGGTAGGCCATAGTGGGAGACGACGGTAGGTCATAGTGGGGGTAAGCGTTCTGTCTCACGTCCCACGATTCTGGCATCACTGACGTGGCGTCTACAATATATAGTCAACTATACTTGAAGTCATTTTAGAAGGAACCCATTTCGCGCATGTAGAATGAGCTCATTGGCTTTGAGAGAGCGTTTGTTTGGGGTATAACCAATAGTAGCTTGTTTCGGCACCAATGAGCGCCAACATGTGCAGAACAGGTCTGAACTCGTCGGTCGGCAGGTTCCTTCTAAAATGACCTGAAGTATAGACTGCACCAATGGTTACGCCTTGACTAGTCTCAACGGTCTGGGGCGAGTCCACACGAAAGATCCCGCACGAGCTCGACGCGTCCCCACTCCTGCACAGTCCGCAAGGATGGGGTAGCCCTATCCCCACACTACTCCCGCCACAAAATAATCTCATCAGCGCCATCTGTTACCAAATATTTTCAACTTTATTGATCCCAGCGCCGCTGGTGGATTGTGCCACCCACTAAATTTTGCCAACAGATTGATATACGGAATGCCCACCCCTGGTTTAAAGATCCCTTCAAGACGTGATTAAAGCCATTTCAAAGACGTTTAAAGGACGCCTTCAAGACGTCATTAAAGCCGTTTCAAAGACGTTTAAAGGTCGCCTTCAAGACGTGATTAAGGGGGGAGACCACTGTCTCGGCCCGAAATGTAAGGGTATTTTCGGGCCTGGCCACGCCAAGTATTTGACTTCCAGACCGCGGACATTTTTTTTGTCTTTTATTGTGTATCATTAATTTTGTAAAGCTATTAATTTACGACAATGTTTTTAAATGGGATTCTATTTGATGGGTTAATTAAAATGTCCACGATATGAGTAACGGAATAACACAGCATTTTAGCTGTGTATATGTGACGTCCCATTATTTTTCGCCTGCTCCTAAATAGCATCCTCCATATAAATTCCCCCTACAACTACACAACCATTTAAGAAACCTCAATGCTTAACCCTTTCCCCAACCTCCGGGTTGTTTGGACGATGTACCTTAGCGGTCCCCATCTCCAGATGATCAAATTTCAAACCCTTTCCCCTCTTCGGCCTTAGAGGCGCGAACTCCTTCCACGTTTAAACCCTAGACAAGTCCCCCACTAAAACTCGCTCATCTCGAGACCATGTCTCACCCCTTCCTCCCCTCATTTTACGGCAAACGTATTCAAACCTCCACTTTCAAACCCCAATCAAACCCTCCAAACCCACCCAACGGGTGGATGGGTTTACCCCCTTTTCAAAACCCCGAAGGAACCGCCGAAATACGCAATAACGACACATATTTCGCGCAGGACTCATCTCGACATTCCGATTACATAACAAATATTTAAAGCATGAGTCATCACGCATACCGCAAATTCCCCGCATACCTGACATTCCATTGTTTTGTATAAATACCGGCGCCGCGTGGACCGCGACACTTAGTACCAGTTCGGCACCAGTTCGGCAACAGCCTTTGTCATACTTACTAAATCTTTATCTTCTATTTCTAATTGTTAAGTAGTGTTAAGTAGCGTCAGTGCATCATTTCATAAAAGGACTTCAAATCGTCGATATCACTGTAAGCGCTTATTATTCTAATTTAGTTCTGTAGGAATGAGAAATCCGAGGAGGCAATCTTCTAGGCTGGTCGGCGCGAGGACTGAATGTTTATGCGAAGAAGGAGATTAGCGTGATGAGTGAATGTTTAGGTTTGAGTGTCGATTGCGGCGAGGTACGATTCTGAGAATGCACGTGGAGATTTTGGACGGATGTGTGAAGTGTGCATGATGACGCGTGGCATGGGTGTGTGATGTGTGTGTGTTCTGAAAGAGCGCAGGGTGATGGTTCATCGAAGGGCGATCACCAGAGTCGAACTAGAGACGCGAGCGAAGTAACATCGAGACGCATACAATACCTAGTACTTATATAATAAACTTATTAATGTTACGTGAGTCTTCACAATCAACCTGTTTCTAATCCAGTCGCTTCCCAATCCCACAATCTTTTGGGGGCTCGTCCGGGATTGTTCGAGCAAAGCGATTAGACAGGGAAAGTGTCGTAGTGTGATCGTGCCGTTTGTGACGCTTGCGACGTTTGTGACGTTAAAGTGACCAGTTGTAGTGACCTGTAGTACTTTAAAAGCTTTGTTCTTTGCGTGTCGTGCAATGAATACAGTGGCGAGACCAGCAGAGGAATTTACGGTAGCACAGCTGAAAGAAAAATTGCAAGCACGAGGCTGAAGTCGAATGGCACGAAACTCGAACTCATAGCCCGACTGATGGTGGCCGATCCGTCAGGTGAGTGGATGACGATGACGAATCAAGCGAATAGCTCTAGTGACGACAGTGGTAGTGACGGTCTCGCGAATGAGGATACGAACGGGGCAGGACCTTTAGCAACATCTGCGGACAAGACCACTCTGAGCCAGAAAGACATTGAGCTGATATTGAAGGAAAAGGAATGGGCCCTGCGTGAAGCTGAATGGTTACGACGAGAATTAGAGATGACGCGTGAAATACAGCGGTTGAGCGCAGCCAGTGCATCTACGTCTACAGCTACGCCGACGCCGACGCCGTCGAATCAAACGATGAGTGCAACACCGAAGGTGCATTCGTCAATACTGTCCTTACTTGGCTACTTTGAAGGAAAGGGAGCGACGTTTGAGACGTGGAAGAAGCAAGCCATGATAGTGAAGAATGCACACCAGTTGGACGAAGCAGCGACGAAAATATTGGTGGTGTCGCGGTTACAAGGAAAGGCTTTGGAATGGTTCCATTCGCGATCGGATTATCTTGAGATGCCTGTGGACAATTTAATTGACGAACTGGAGAACGCGTTTTATGATAGACCTACTATGATAGAGGGGCGTCGAAACTTTGAAGCGAGACTTTGGAAAAAAGAAGAATCTTTCGCCGAGTACGCTCATGAGAAAACTATTTTGGCAAATCGTATCTCGGTGGGCGAACAGGAGTTAATTGAATATTTGGTTGATGGGATACCTGACTATGAGTTACAAAGGAATGCGCGTCTACAGAAGTTCGAGACGAAAGCAGCGTTGCTGGATCGATTTCGTAGTATCTCTTTGCGCGGGGGTGTATTTCGTGGTTCAAGACCCGGTACGAGTAACAACGACACGAAGTGGCGAGCAGGGACTGGCAATATTCAGCGAGGCAGCGAAGGATCTCAGCGAGGCAACGAAGGGTCCCAGCGAGGCAGCGAAGGATCTCAGCGAGGCAACGAAGGGTCCCAGCGAGGCGGCGAGGGGTTCCAGCGACGCAGCGAGGGGTCTCAACGGCCTCAAGCGGAGCAAAATCAGAGACGCTGTTTTAATTGCGGAGAGCGCAATCACCTGAGCAGCAATTGTCCGATGAAGAGTCGAGGCGCCAAGTGCTTCGAGTGTTGTGAATTTGGACATATTTCTATACAGTGCCCGAAGAAACAGGATGCAGCTAAAGAGACTCATGCCGTTACACAGACATTACGTAAGAAATATTTTAAGAATGTACTAATTAATGGATGCGAAATAAGCGCTCTAATAGATACGGGGAGTGATATATGTTTGATGCGTGTGGATGGGTATTCGAAGTTAGGAGCACCTCCGTTGCGTGAGAATGATGTTTGTTTTCGTGGTGTGGGTTCAGGTACGAATAGAGCGTTGGGCGAATTTTCAGCTGAGGTAACAATAGATGGGGCCTGTTACCCCATAACCGTGCAGGTAGTATCGAATTCTCTAATCTCTCATACTCTTTTGATTGGCACAGACTTTTTAGATACCGTGGAATTAAGTATTAAGCATGGAGAAATTTTAATTCGTAAAGTACAAAGAGAGCATGACACTCTAGACATTTTTGAATTGAGTTGTGAACGCGAAGTTAACGAGGTAGATGTATCACACATCGTTGATGCTCAGCAGAGAAGTGCCCTAGTTGGCATGATTAAAAATTATAAGCCTAACAAGGTGCGTGATGTCGGTATGGAAATGACGATAGTGGTGAAAAGTGACAAACCGATATATCAGCGCGCGAGGCGGTTGTCTCCATCGCAAAGAGATGTGGTGAATGCCCAGATTCAAGAATGGCTACGCGACGGTATAATACAGCCATCTCTATCAGAAAACGCTAGTCCGGTGGTGTTGGTTGCGAAACGAGATGGAACTAAAAGGGTTTGCATAGATTTTAGGTGGATGAAC
Organism: Andrena chrysosceles; assembly: GCA_963855975.1. Classification (NCBI taxonomy): domain Eukaryota; kingdom Metazoa; phylum Arthropoda; class Insecta; order Hymenoptera; family Andrenidae; genus Andrena; species Andrena chrysosceles. The sequence continues at coordinate 36,036,459 of OY979766.1, read as the reverse complement.
GAAAACATTGTCAAGGATCGGTATCCTTTGCCTCTCATAGAAGATCAGCTGGATCTCTTGCAGAGCGCAAAGGTATACAGTACGTTAGATTTAAAGAATGGATTCTTGCATGTTGCAGTGAGTAAAAATAGCCGAAAATATACTGCCTTTATAGTCCCCGATGGCCAGTACGAATTTTTAAAAGTGCCGTTTGGATTGTGTAATTCCCCAGCCGTTTTTCAGAAATTTATTGATGCAACTTTCCGGGAATTGATAGATGCGAAAATAGTATTAACTTATATGGATGACCTAATTGTGCCGGCAGTGGATATCGTAAGCGGTTTGAATGGTTTGAAAATTGTGTTGCGTACTGCGAGTGAGGCGGGTTTAATTATAAATTGGAAAAAGTGTAGCTTGTTGCAGTCTGAAGTAGAATTCCTAGGACATATTGTAAAGGATGGCACGGTTCGCCCGTCCGAGCGTAAAACAGCTGCGGTGGTGAGGTTTCCAAAGCCGACGAATTTGAAGCGAACTCAGAGTTTTTTAGGTCTTACCGGATATTTCCGTAAATATATAGCAAATTATTCCATGATAGCTCGACCTTTAACAAATCTGTTAAGGTCCGATGTTCCATTTCGATTCGGTGCTGAAGAAGAAGCCGCGTTTGAAGAGTTAAAGATTGCACTCGTGAATAAACCTGTATTAAGAATATTCAGAGTAGGCGCGGAAACCGAGCTACATACAGATGCGTCGAAACATGGGTATGGTGCGATATTATTACAAGTAAGCGAAGTTGATGGTGCGTTACATCCCGTATATTTTGCGAGCGGAAAAACAACGCCAGCGGAAGAAAAATATACTAGTTATGAGTTGGAAGTGCTAGCGATAGTGAAGGCTTTGAAGAAATTCCGAGTCTATCTACTGGGAATTCCATTCAAGATAATAACTGACTGTAGAGCATTTACTTTGACGATGCGAAAGAAAGACTTGTGTGTTCGTGTGGCGCGGTGGGCATTATTGTTAGAGGAATATCAGTATGCGGTCGAGCTCAGGCCGGGAAAGAATATGAGGCACGTGGATGCATTGAGCCGTAATCCGTTACCGATGTGTATGCTTGTGAGAGAGAGTGATAGCAGCATGTCGGCTCGATTGAAGAAAGCGCAGCGTGAAGATCAAGACCTTGAAAAGATAATGAAGTTACTAGAAACGAGGCCGGTTGAGGGTTACCTTGTGCGTGGCGGACTCTTATTTAAACTAGTGGATGATGACGTTAGGTTAGTGGTTCCCAAATCAATGCAGGCGCAGATAGCTCGCTTGGCGCATGAGAATGGCCACTTTTCCGTAGAAAAAACAGAGGCGCTCTTAAAAAAGGATTATTGGTTTCGGGAGATGCGTTCGAGAGTGGAAAAAGTTATTCGCAATTGCGTAAGTTGTATTCTTGCCGAAAGAAAGCAAGGGAAGCGCGAGGGTCTTCTACATTCAATAGACAAAGGCGAGGTTCCACTGGATACCTATCATATTGATCATTTGGGACCTCTTCCCTCTACAAAAAAGCAGTACCGGTACATTTTTGTTATTATCGATGCGTTTACAAAATTCGTGTGGCTTTATGCAACAAAGACGTGTAATGCTGCAGAGGTGCTGAACAGATTAAGCAAGCAAGCCGTCATTTTCGGGAATCCTCGGCGGATGATTTCAGATAGAGGGTCTGCGTTTACGTCGGCTGATTTCATGCGGTATTGCGAGGAAGAAAAAATCGAGCATATTTTGACTACGACTGGCATGCAAAGAGCCAATGGGCAGGTCGAGAGGGTAAATCGCACTCTTATACCGTTGTTGACGAAGTTATCTGCACCGAAACCGGCTGAGTGGCACAAGTATCTGGAGCGATGTCAGAAGTGCCTTAATGCTACTATGAGTCGCAGCACTAAAATGTCACCATTCAAGGTATTATTTGGAACGGATATGCGATTGGCAGACGATCCCAGAATCGTAGAGCTTCTGGAGAATGAGTGAGCTATCATATTTCAACAGAGTCGGGATGAACTGCGGGAGCGGGCAAAGGAGAATATCCTGAAAATCCAGCAGGAGAACCGAAGGAGTTTTAATCGTAAGAGAAAGGAGGCGAGGCGATATATCGTGGGTGACTTAGTGGCAGTAAAGAGGACGCAGCAGGGGCCTGGACTGAAGTTTGCATCTAAATATTTCGGACCGTACAAGATTAAGAAAGTATTGAGGAATGACCGCTATGTAGTGGAAAAAAGTGGTGATCAGGAAGGACCGCAGTGTACCTCTACAGCGGCTGATTATATTAAGCCGTGGTTGGAGGATGATAGTGACGATTCGAGCGAAATCGAGGATTGACCGATATCCGAGGCCGTATATCCTGCAGGATGGCCGAGTGTAGGAATGAGAAATCCGAGGAGGCAATCTTCTAGGCTGGTCGGCGCGAGGACTGAATGTTTATGCGAAGAAGGAGATTAGCGTGATGAGTGAATGTCTAGGTTTGAGTGTCGATTGCGGCGAGGTACGATTCTGAGAATGCACGTGGAGATTTTGGACGGATGTGTGAAGTGTGCATGATGACGCGTGGCATGGGTGTGTGATGTGTGTGTGTTCTGAAAGAGCGCAGGGTGATGGTTCATCGAAGGGCGATCACCAGAGTCGAACTAGAGACGCGAGCGAAGTAACATCGAGACGCATACAATACCTAATACTTATATAATAAACTTAGTAATGTTACGTGAGTCTTCACAATCAACCTGTTTCTAATCCAGTCGCTTCCCAATCCCACAGTTCATATTATTTTCTTTTACTTATTTGCTTCGATCTTATATTTTCAACTTATATCGCTTTGCTTATTGCTTTTGTGGGAACGAAGGTTCTGCGTAAGTGATTGTAGTATTAAGCGTGATGGAAAGATGTTTGGGCACGAGCGATTGTCGTGCGATTGTGGAATGTTTAGGCTAGAGAGGCGAGAGAAGAGTATTTGGGACAGAGTGCTTGAAATTACAGTTTGATCGAAGGATGCGAGGCCACCCAAAGATCGGGGTGGACGTGGCTGATGGTCGTCGAAGAAAGTCTGGAGCGTGTGGCTGTAGTGAGCAAAAGAGAGATTAGGGAAGTGGGGGAGAGGAAAGGTGAGGGGGAAATGATACAAAGAGTGGATGATGCATGCAGAGAGCAGTTTTGTCTAGAGCGTGACACGGAGAGCAAGGCCTGCGAGCCAGTATCTTTTCTTGTGGAATAAACTGTTAACCTTTCTGGTGGAAATGTTCAATCACATCCCCATCTACACCTCTATTCCACAAAAGGGGGGTTTAAATAAAAATAATCCCTACACTTTACATTACTTTCTGTGATTTCGCTTATTACTTTATATGCATATCGTTCAACCGCAATTATATCATTTATCCTTGCTTATTCGCTTACTTTATATAGTTTCAATTGCTTATGCTAACCGCCTAATTATACCATTGTTTAATTCTATTGCCTATATTAATTTGTTTATTATTATTACTAATTCATCTTATGGTTATATTATATTACTAATCCCCGTTATATAAATGTTTGTGCCAATGCTTTATGTCCATGCATTATTGTAAATTGCTATAGCACCAGAAGTGCATTGTTTAATCACTCGCTGCCCAATAAATAGCGGTTCTGTTACTTAAACGTTTGAATTCTCGGAATTATTCATCGAATACTCAGAATCCTTACGGCCTTGCCACAGCTATTTTTCCTTCGCGAACCTCGGGAGTTCTTATCTGTGTTTACAACTTTTCTTTCACCCAGGGTCCCATATGGCCATTAGTACGTCTATTTTGAAGAACTGCCATCCGCGCCTTTCTTTCCCCATTGCAGTAGTTAAACCAATTATCTAGTTAGAAGAACTAACCGCAAACACTGTAACGGGTGTCACTCGGGTGTGCGATTATTCCCCAACCTTCCCTGGTCGGTTAGAGCTGGGAAATAAAGTTCCGTGCCTTACTTTTGCAACCGCCTGGGACTGCGAAACAGGGTTCCGTGCCCAAGCCTTTGTAACCGCTTAGAGCAGCGAAGAAGGTTCCGTGCCTAAACCCTTCCAACCCTTTTGAGCAGCGAAACAAAGTTCCGTGCCTAACTTTTGCAACCGCTTGGGACTGCGGAACAGGGTTCCGTGCCCAAACCTTTGCAACCGCTTAGAGCAGCGAACAAGCTTCCGTGCCTAAGCCCTTGCCACCTCTTAGAGCAGCGGAACAGGATTTCGCGTTTGACTCCCGTAATTCCCCACAATGTCACTGTCCTAAACCCCCCGCCACCCAGGACGTGACATATATGTGATTATGTACTTGCAGCTCATTTTGATTTCACATCTTTTTTATATTGTAATTATATTATTTTCTTTTTTATTTATGTGATTATATTTATTTGATAATAATACTTTATTCGTCCTTGACTTTTTCATGTTTCTGTGTCTTTTTTGTGATTTTTTTATATTTATTTTTTGATAATACTGTTTTTCTTCCTCGACTTTTTCATGTATACTATTTTCTTTTTTTTGTGATTTTTGATAATACTCTTTTTTGTCCTCGACATTTTCATGTTCTTGGCGTCATTTTTTTTAGTTTTTTAAAGTTTTTTTATGGGGATCTCACTTCTTTTTACACAGATAATTCATGTACTTCGGCGCACTGCAGCCTATCGAGTGATGTTAGAAGATAAAGCGCGTTTGTGGCCAGTAAAGCTTATACTCGGAATACTCGGAATAGCGCAAAGCAGCTCAGCCAGTGTACTTTTATTATTTTTTGATTAAGGACAAATTCTACGTAAGTTTAACACCTACGCAAAAAAAAAACATGTGCACTGCATTGCCGATCTATACAGGGTGTCCCACGGTAGACTGGACAGTGCCCTAGCTCCTAAAGTATTGGAGATAAAATTTTTTAAAAAATAGGGAATTGCATGGTTCGAAGGGGCTACTAAATTAGCCCGTACGATTTTTTTTTCGATTATTATTTTAAAAAATACGATGATCAAGTTCGGTTTTTCAAATGGAACTATTTTTTTTGAAGTCCTGAGTTGATAGTGCGTTCCAAGACAAATTCAATAAGCATCAATGTATACACTTTATTTTCACTGGTTTTTGAGATATTGCGCTTGCAAATTTACTGATTTTCACTGCAAGAAACTCCTCTGGAATAGCAAGGACCGGGGTCGGTCTTACTGGCGCCACGGGTGGCACTGCCTGTTGAAATAGATACCTACCTGCGAAAGGTCTACGCCAGGCCCAAAGGCTGGACAATTCTTATCCGCCAGAAATGCTACTTAGGTAGGTACATCTGCGGTACCGAGAAGCGCATCGTTACTTTTATTTCGCACTTGCTTCTACGCTCGGATGGCCGGTTCTTTTGGGAGGGATGCAAGTTGGATTGGTTAGGTTCGGAGGAGTGAAAGTTGCTAGACCAAATTTCAACTATAGGGAGCAGATTGTATCAGAACCAATCGGATTTGCATCCCTCACAAACGGCTGCTAGAGAGCAAGAGGCCCTCTTCACAGCAATACCTTCCCCCCAATGCCCACCTTCTTTCGCACGGAATACGTCAACGCATGGTTTTGTTTTGATATCGAAGCTCATGTTTATACTCGAGAGGACCACGCGTCGACAGCGGGCTACCCCTTTTCTTACCATGTCTCTCCACGAGGAGTATTGCCGATGGATTGTAGAAGCGCAGATGTCTGGATGCCAGTTGTTGAATTCAGGAGACGATAGAAACACTTTGTTACAAAACACACATGTACTATAATTAAAGTAAATCGTATTCCTCTCGGGCAGGAGTCGCCCGACGTTCGTCAAGAAGATGCGGCCTGGTACCCCGTGGCGAGGACAACCCTTCGCAGGGTCTCGCTCAATTTTTATGACTTTTACCGGAAAAAGGTACGAATCCTGGGCCGAACGTAACGAATTGAGGTCGAGCCCTCGCAGTCGAGGGTGAAATATCCATTACAACTTATTAAGAAATTCTTTTCTTCATCGTATCGAAAGGGAAGTGACGTCAATGGATTCCTTATGTTTTTCTGATGAAAATCATACCAAATATCATGCAAATCGGACTACTTTGACACAAGCTATTTGTATTTCCAATGTAAAAGTTGTCCGATTTACATGAAATTTGTTATAATTTTAATCGACGAAACGCCAGGAATCCATTGGCATCACTTTCTCCTTCGATACGACGAAGAAAAGAAGCAAACATTTGAAATCCTAAACATTTCTCACGTCTTAATGATATTCCAAACCCTTCGAGGGTCGAAAGCCATAAAATTCGATGGGCACTGCGGGGTGTTGTCCTCGCCACGAGGCGACGGGCGTACCTCCAGAATTACCCTGTATTTGTTTAGGAAATAAAATAATTCTTTATTCTTTATCGTATGGATATGAATGTGTCGCCGATGGATTCCTTGGGGTTTTCTGATGAAAATCATTACAAATATCGTGTAAATCGGACAACTTTTACATAGGGAATACAAATAGCTTGTATCAAAGTAGTCCGATTTGCATGATATTTGGTATGATTTTCGTCAGAAAAACATAAGGAATCCATTCGCGTCACTTCCCTCTCGATACGATGACGAAAAGAATATCTTAATAAGCTGTAATGGATATTTCACCCTCGACTGCGGGGGCTCGACCTCAATTCGTTACGTTCGGCCCAGGATTCGTACCTTTTTCCGGAAAAAGCCATAAAAATCGGGCGAGACCCAGCGAAGGGTTGTCCTCGCCACGGGGTACCAGGCCGCATCTTCTTGACGGGCGTACCTCCATAATTACCCTGTATCTGTTTCAGAAATAATATAATTCTTTATTCTTTATCGTATGGATATGGACGTGTCGCCGTTGGATTCCTTGTGGTTTCCCGATGAAAATCATGCCAAATATCGTGTAAATCGGACAACTTTTACATAGGGAATACAAATAGCTTGTATCAAAGTAGTCCGATTTGCATGATATTTGGTATGATTTTCGTCAGAAAAACATAAGGAATCCATTCGCGTCACTTCCCTCTCGATACGATGAAGAAAAGAATTTCTTAATACGCTGTAATGGATATTTCACCCTCGACTGCGGGGGCTCGACCTCAATTCGTTACGTTCGGCCCAGGATTCGTACCTTTTTCCGGTAAAAGTCATAAAAATTGAGCGAGACCCTGCGAAGGGTTGTCCTCGCCACGGGGTACCAGGCCGCATCTTCTTGACGAACGTCGGGCGACTCCTGCCCGAGAGGAATACGATTTACTTTAATTATAGTACATGTGTGTTTTGTAACAAAGTGTTTCTACCGTCTCCTGAATTCAACAACTGGCATCCAGACATCTGCGCTTCTACAATCCATCGGCAATACTCCTCGTGGAGAGACACGGTAAGAAAAGGGGTAGCCCGCTGTCGACGCGTGGTCCTCTCGAGTATAAACATGAGCTTCGATATCAAAACAAAACCATGCGTTGACGTATTCCGTGCGAAAGAAGGTGGGCATTGGGGGGAAGGTATTGCTGTGAAGAGGGTCTCTTGCTCTCTAGCAGCCGTTTGTGAGGGATGCAAATCCGATTGGTTCTGATACAATCTGCTCCCTATAGTTGAAATTTGGTCTAGCAACTTTCACTCCTCCGAACCTAACCAATCCAACTTGCATCCCTCCCAAAAGAACCGGCCATCCGAGCGTAGAAGCAAGTGCGAAATAAAAGTAACGATGCGCTTCTCGATACCGCAGATGTACCTACCTAAGTAGCATTTCTGGCGGAAAAGAATTGTCCAGCCTTTGGGCCTGGCGTAGACCTTTCGCAGGTAGGTATCTATTTCAACAGGCAGTGCCACCCGTGGCGCCAGTAAGACCGACCCCGGTCCTTGCTATTCCAGAGGAGTTTCTTGCAGTGAAAATCAGTAAATTTGCAAGCGCAATATCTCAAAAACCAGTGAAAATAAAGTGTATACATTGATGCTTATTGAATTTGTCTTGGAACGCACTATCAACTCAGGACTTAAAAAAAAATAGTTCCATTTGAAAAACCGAACTTGATCATCGTATTTTTTAAAATAATAATCGAAAAAAAAATTCGTTCGGGCTAATTTATTAGCCCCTGCGAACCATGCAATTCCCTATTTTTTAAAAATTTTTATCTCCAATACTTTAGGAGCTACGGCGCTGTCCAGTCTACCGTGGGACACCCTGTATATGAATATATATATATATGTATATATATATGCACCCGAAAATTTTCTTAAAAATTTATAAATAACTTGCATTTTTAGAAGGAAAAGAGAATGTACAGGGGAACAATGTCACAAATGAAAATAAGGAAAAATTGAGTGAGGAAGCACCCCTGGATGATGAACTGAAGGAAGTTCTCGGGCAAGATCCTTTAGCCTCCAATGCCTTGGATGCAAAATTACATTCATCGATCCACACTAGATGGAAATATTGGTTTGCAAACGGTATTCAGAAAGAAGAAAGAGAGGCGTTATTAGAAAAATATTCAAGTCCCGCCGGATTAGAGGTTTCAAAGCTAAATCCTGAAATTTCGTTAAAGTTACCCAAGCATTCTAAAGCAAGGGATCTTCACATGAGCAAAAGGCAACAACTAGCAGGTTCTGCTTTGGCGTCAATTGGCTGGGCCATTACTACGTTAATCGAAGAAAAAGAAAGCATAGACAAACTATTTCTAATAGAAAGATTAAATGACGCTGGAAAGCTTATTTCGGATGTGATGTACAGTCAGACAAGGTCGAAAATTGCTTTCGTGGTAGCAGTTGACAAAAATACACAAAACATACTAGAGGATACAAAGCCTGAAGAATTTTTATTTGGCAAAAACCTTCGGGAAAAGATAAAAGGAGCAAAGGGCATTGATAGGGTTGCTAATTCTATAAAGAAATCAAATTTCCAAAAAGGTCAAGCGGCATTTCCTCCAGGGCAGGCTTTAAACTTCAACAGCCTGCAGGGAAAGAGGCCGTTTCCCAACCAGGCAGGCGCATCTCAAGGCTACCAATACCAATCAACAAGGCCAAGACTATTTTTCAAAAACAGACAACAGAGTCAACCGTTCAATCAGAGAGGACAGTATCAGTGATACAAGAAACCGAGAAATCAGGGCAAACTCAGATAAATGTAAGAAAAGTTGCGGGCAGACTTAAACATTTCGTAGATAATTGGCAAAAAATTACGTCGAATACATTCGTGTTAAATTGCGTCAAAGGATACAAAATTAAAGTTGATAAGAAAGTTATTCAGAAAAAACTACCGTTAGTAAATTGTGAAGGAACGGAACTCAAAAGACTTCAGCAAGCAATTAATTCCTGGTTAGAAAAAGGCGCAATAGAACCGTGCAAGCCTAGTAAGTATCAGTTCTTATCGAGTTACTTTCTGGTCCCAAAACCCAATAGCTCTTTTCGGTTTATTTTGAATCTAAAGAGATTAAACGGGTTCATTAAAACTAGCCACTTTAAAATGGAGGATATTAGAACGGCAGTAAAATTAATTTTTCCGGGGTTCTACATGTGTACAGTCGATCTTGAAGACGCTTACTTTCTAGTACCAGTTCATGAGATCAGTCGAAAATATTTAAGATTTGAATTTTCGGGAAATTTGTTCCAATTCACATGCCTACCTTTCGGGTTGAATTTAAGCCCATTTATTTACACAAAATTACTAAAACCTGTTGTCAATTACCTAAGATCTAGAGGTTTATCATCGGTCATCTGTTTGGATGATATTCTATGTATAGGAAACGATTATGAAAGTTCCAAAAAGAATGTCGACGACACGATTGAATTGCTAAAATGGTTAGGGTTCCTAGTTAATATGAAAAAGAGCAAAATAATTCCATCAGCCAGATGTAAATTTCTTGGTTTTATTATCGATTCAAAGCAATGTTCAATTGAATTACCGGACGAAAAAAGAAAAAATCTAGAAGGTTCTGTAAGATCATTTTTTATAAAAAAATCTTGTTCAATCAAGGACTTCGCAAAATTGATAGGGAAATTAATTGCAGTTTGTCCCGCGGTAGAATGCGGTCTGATGCATACAAGGTGCTTAGAAAGAGAAAAAACATTAGCCTTAATGTCAAGTAATTACAATTACAATAAACGAATGCTTATTGCAGAAACAATTCTGCCTGATCTAGCTTGGTGGATTAAGAAATTACCGGTAACCAAGAATTGGATAAAAACAGCAGATTTTCTAATGGAAATTTATACAGATGCATCAGGCACAGGCTGGGGGGGGCCACAAATGGCTTCGATAACATTTATGGTTTTTGGAACGATAACCACAAAGAATTTCATATTAACTACAAAGAACTCCTGGCAGTAAAATTAGTTTTAGAGTCTCTAGCAAATCACTTAAGTAATTGTCAGTTACTTCTCAGGATTGATAACACTACAGCCATATCATATGTGGGTGGCGTTAGATTCGTAGCATATAATAAGCTGGCAAAAAAGATCTGGCAATGGGCAGAAGATAGAAAGATTTTCTTGTTTGCATCATATATAGCGTCAGCGGATAACAAACAGGCAGATAGCCTATCTAGAATAAAGAATGATGACATAGAATGGGAACTAGGTAATATAGCCTTTGATAGGATCGTAAAACAGTTTGGTAGACCAACAATTGATCTCTTTGCTTGCAAAAGAAATGCTAAATTTAAAAAATTTGTTTCTTGGAAGCCTGACTCAGAAGCTTTACAAATTGATGTTTTCACTATCAAATGGACAAACTTAAGTTTTTACGCATTTCCTCTTTTTGGGTAAGTTTTAAGAACATTAGTAAAAATCAAGCAAGACAGGGCATCAGGCATTATTGTAGTACCAAATTGGTCAAATCAATCATGGTACCCCTTGTTTTTAGATTTGCTTGTAGGAGATCCTATCATTTTCCAACCAGACGTTAATCCATTATTGTCTCCATGGAGGAAAAAACCTCATCCACAAGCGAAGCACATACTCTGATAACCAGATGTATGCGATCTGACGTCAGATTGGCAGCAGGGTCTGCCGTGAGAGCGCAGAGCCTGACGTCAGATCCGTAGTCATCTATGTCCGCATTAGGATACGTTCTGAGGTACAGAGCCTGACATCAGGACCCTGACGTCAGATGGGCAGCAGATTCGCATCAGATCCTGCCGTTCGCCTGACACGTATAACAGCGCCATCTGAAGGCCAGAATTACCAAACTATTCCCTACGCGTGACGCCACACGGCTGTCCAGTAGTAAGGCTAAGGGGATTCTAACCCAGGTCCTCTGAGGGGAGCGCGGGGGCGGGGGGAAGTGAGGGCGCGCGGGGGAGCGCGGCGGAGGGAAACATGGACGCGGGGCCTGCGGGGAGTGGAAGGTCGGTTGCGCGCGCACGAGCCGCGGAGTGGGGGAAGCCGCGATCGTGGAGGGGATCAGTCCGGGCCGAGCGGCCGCGGAGACCGGACCCACCGCCGAAAACTTTTTAGAGGGAGTGAATGACCCCCGAGAACTTTTTTAGACCTAACCGGAGGGAGTGAATGACCCACCCCCAAATATTTTTCCAAACCATTATGTAGCTGAAATTGTTTTAATAATTTATTTTTATTGGGAATTATTTCGGACGATCTCGGGAAAAATCGGCGTTTTTTTACACACCGCGTCTTCGGAGGGTGGGAAAGAGATAGAACATTACTTTAAAGCTAAAATCGGGGAGAGGGAAAGAGTCAGCGCTACATAGTGATACAAACACATTTTATTCTAAAGCTAAAAGTATTTCGAAGCGTTTCGATTTACTTTAAAGCTAAATCTGGGAGAGGAAAAGAGACAGCGCTACATAGTGATACAAACACATTTTATTAAAGCTAACAGTATTTCAAAGCGTTCCGATTTAACGTCGCTGCATATCGTGTGTAATTTGAATCTCCTCTAGCAGTCGTGCAGGATGGCGACATTTGGCAGCGCGAATCATAGAAAGAATTATGCGGCGTCAGCAGAAACTTTTTTCCATACCAATATGTGATGGAAAGTTTTCCCCAACACAGAGAAATAATAATAATTTTTTAATCACCGATATAGCAAACTGTTATGTAGCAAACAGACATATTTTTCCGAACCATTATGTAGCGAGCATTCTAAAGCTAACAGTATTTCAAAGCGTTCCGATTTAACGTCGCGGCGTATCGCGAGATTTCGCGAAATCTGACTCTTCTGGAGTAGCCGCGCTAGATGACGTCATTTGGCAGCGTGAAGAACAAAATACAATACATGTAGAAACGTCGAATCTTAAAATTATGCGGCATCAGCAGAAAAAATCTTTTCCATATCAACAGACATTTTTTTCCCAACGCAGAGAAAAAATAATTTTAATCCCCTCCCTCACCGATCTACCGAACCAATATGTAGCAAACACACTCTAAAGCTAACAATTTTTAAAAATGTTTTTCAATCTTAACATCGCAGCGTATCGCGCGATCACGTGTAATTTGAATCCCCCGTGATGGGACCGCCGTGCAAGATTACATCATTTGGTGGCGTAACGAACGCACGAATCATAAAAAGAATTATGTGGTGTCAGCAGAAATTGGTGAGGTGAGAAGGATGAAGACGGATAAATAAATAGAGAAATAATATGTTTAAGAAATTTAATTACAATTAAAAGAATATAAAAATATAAACAGAAATGAAATATAATTTAACATTTTTTTCCTACGAGCATCCGCTAAAATATCATTGATGACAGATGCTACCAGTTCGCAATCTACAAGATAATCCTCGTCGTAGTATTCGCTATCACATATTATTTTAGCAGCACGACGCGTATGTAATGTTTCGCAGGCAGCGTCGCCCTGTTACAACACAGTAACAAAAGTTTTAAAGTTTGTCCTCACATCTTCTGCAGTTTGATACAGCCGCGGATACACATAGCTTACACATGACTTAAGATTAAATAAAAATGATACTGTATTCAGTTTGAAATACAGCGACTTATTACGTAGTATCGTCTTTAGAATTGGAGGCGAGAATCATAGAAAGAATTATGCAGAGTCGATAGAAATTGATGACAAGTGAAGGAGGGAGACAGACAAGCAAATAGATTGCAATATTTGTAAAATGATTACATATTGTTCAATTAATTAAACAATAGAAATATAAAAATAGAATATAAATAGTGAATCAGCAGAACCATCTCTCTCTATCTCTCTCTCTCTCTCTCTCTCTCTCTCTCTCTCTGTCTGTCTCTGTCTCTCAATCTCTCGTTCTTTCTCCTTCTCTTTTTCTCTTCTTCACATCAATCGCAAGACAACATGAACATTCACGAACAGCTGATGGACTTCCTATTTACTTTTCGCGACATCATACATACATACTCTTCCACACAACACCTCGTCTACATTCATACGCACTCACGCTCTCGTGACCGAACCGAGTGCTCAGTTACACAGAACAGTAATATCTCAACAACATTCGCCAAAAGTGTTACGTATCTATTGTATCGCCTCAATTCTTTATCTCTAAATAAACCGCACGATTCTCAACATCTTTGAGTTCTCTCCATACAAATAGAATATAAAAATACAATATAAAAAAAAGACAAAAATATTATAATAATAATAAAAATAATAATTTAATTTATTGCCCACTTTTGCGTTACAATTTAACGATGAAATAATCTTTCCATTTCATTCTCATGATTGTGTCAGTGTAAGTCCCACCCTTCTAATGTATCCTGCTGTGTCTTAACAATTTTTTCTATTTTACAAGTGTTTCCTAATCTATTCTATGTTGTATAATATTCTTTTATCACTTTCCTGTTCTTCCCATGTTTTCCTTCTCCCTATTATCTCCCATAGAATAGCCAAGTTTTTCCCTCCTCCTCTAATTACCTCTTTCCAATTCCTAAATACAACACAATATAAATATAAATATAAAAGAAAATACAATTAAATAAGAAATATAATAAAAAAGAATATAATAAAATAAAAGTAAATACAATTAAAGAAGAAATATAATAAAAAGAATATAATAATATAATAAAAGAAAATAAAATAATAAAAAAAGAAAATACAATTAAATATCAAATATAATATAAAAAAGAAAAAATATAAAAATAGAATATAAATAGAATATAAATAGAATATAAAAATAAGAAATAAAAAAATAAAAATATAAAAACTCAATTCAATATAAAAATACAATATAAAGAAATAATATAATAAAAGAAAATAAAATAATAATAAAAGAAAATAGAATTAAATATTAAATATAATATAAAAAATAAAAATTGTAAAAATAGAATATAAATAGAATATAAAAAATGAAAAATAAAAAAAATAAAAAATATAAAAATTCAATATAAAAGTGCATTATAAAAAAAATATAATAATAATAATAATAATAATAATTTAATTTGTTACCCACTTTTGTGTTACAATTTAACAATCATATACTCTTTCCATTTCATTCCCGTGATTGTGTCAGTGTAAGTCCTACCCTTCTAATGTATCCTGCTGTGTCTTAACAAATTTTTTTTATTTTACAAGTGTTTCCTAATCTATTTTATGTTGCATAATCATCTTTTATCACTTTCCTGTTCTTCCCATCTTTTCCTTCTCCCTATTATCTCCTGTAGAATAGCCAAGTTTATCCTTTCTCATGTAATTACCTCTTTCCAATTGCTGCCATTCTCTCCACTTACTTCACATGCTTCAATCACGTGTTTCACTGTTTCTTCCTCTTTCCTACAAAGCCTACATATCCTTTCATCTTTCGATATCCAATATTTACATGTCCTCGTTTCACTACCCTGTATGAATCTTCCTATCCATTCTAATTCTCCTCTCCTTTTTTTCTTCTTCCCTCATAAGTATTTCGACTTATCTCCTGATTTGCTTGCCACCTCTCTTAATTCTCTTAGGAACTTTGACTCTTTTATTTTCATCTCTCTTTCTTGTTCTTGGATGTATATACTTATCTGCTCTATTTTCGATCACACTTCTTCACCAATAAAATATAAAAATACAATTGAAAAATAAAATAAAATAAAATAAAAGAAAATACAATTAAATAAGAAATATAATAAAAAAGAATAAAATAAAATAATAAATATAATATAAAAAGAAAAAAAACATAAAAATAGAATATAAAAGAATATAATATAAAAAAGAAAAAATATAAAAATACAATAAAAATATAAGATAAAATACAATACAATATAAAAAAATAAATATAAATGAATATAAATGAAATTAAAAATATAAAAATACAATTAAAATAGATAATAAAATACAATACAATATAAAACTCAATAAAAATATAAAAGAAAATAAAAAAAAATATATATATATATATGAATATAAAAATATGAATTAAAAAATAAAAATATAAAAATTCAATATAAAAAATACATTATAAAAAGAAAAAATATAATAATAATAATAATAATTTAATTTGTTACACACTTTTGTGTTACAATTTAACAATCATATACTCTTTCCATTTCATTCCCATGATTGTGTCAGTGTAAGTCCTACCCTTCTAATGTATCCTACTGTGTCTTAACAAATTTTTTTTATTTTACAAGTGTTTCCTAATCTATTTTATGTTGCATAATCATCTTTTATCACTTTCCTGTTCTTCCCATCTTTTCATTCTCCCTATTATCTCCTATAGAATAACCAAGTTTGTCCCTTCTCCTGTAATTACCTCTTTCCAATTGCTGCCACTCTCTCCACTTACTTCACATGCTTCAATCACGTGTTTCACTGTTTCTTCCTCTTTCTTACAAACCATACATATCCTTTCTTCTTTCTTCTTTTGATAGCCAGCCACGGAGACCTCTCCAGACCTGACCCACGCCCGAAAATTTTTTATACCTAGCCGAGTGAGGAAATGACCTTGGCCCAACCCCAAAAATTTTTTCCAAACCAATATGTGATCGAATTTTCCCCCCAACACAGAGAAATAATAATTTATTTTTATCGGATGATGTTTCAGACAATGTCGGGAAAGATCGGCATTTTACAAACCATGTATTCGGAGGAAGGAAAGAGAGAGCATTACATTAAAATCTAAATTCGTGGAGGGAAAGAGAGAGCAATACTTAGCGTCGCAGCGTCTCGCGCGATCGTGCGTAATTTGACTCCTCTGGAGCAGCCGCGTGCGATGACGTCATTCAACGGCGCGAAGAAGGCTCGAACGAAATAGAATTATGCAGTGTCTGCAAATGTTAGAATTATGTGGCGAAAGGAGAAGGAAGACGGGTAAATAAAATGTAGAAATAATATTAGTTTAAGAAATATATATTGTTATAGAAAAAAATATAAATATACAACTAAATAGAAATATAATAAAAAAGGAATATAATAATAAAATATAATAATAAAATGTTATAAAATAACACGGAATAAGTAGTAAAAATAGAAAAAAATAGTAAAAATAGAAAAAAATTGAAAAAATAGAAAAAAATAGTAAAAATAGAAAAAATATATACAAATGAAATTAACTAAACAAATTAAAATCTATATAAATTAATCTCTCCGCGCTGCGTTGGCGGTGGCGCGAGCAAGATCCGGGAGCATGTCTAAAACATGTAAACGCAAATATAATATTAATACTTTCCGCACAATATCCTATCACAATATCACTTACCAGCAAGCCATCAATGGCTGCAGTGATGTTGTCGCTGTCATCGCTGTCATCGTTGTCATCGGTGTCGGAGGATGAGGAGTCCTCGATGCTGTCCTCACCACCACCACCACCACCGACTGCTCCCTGCAAATCCTAGAACATAGAAACCTTGATATAATATTCACGTGTTAAACGTAAAAAAAAAACGTACAAAACATTGTTATGTACATACCTCCTGATTATTCCCCCACATCTCCTGGTCCTCGTCGGGCGCAATCCTGAATATTCCCATTATTTTTGGTTGGAACTATTGCCTTTAAAGAGACTGTTGCCGTCAAAGATTTGAAGACAACTGGTCACGCTGCATCTCCAGGCTCTTGCATTTAAAATCTTATCATGAAATCGAGAAGTGCGTAGCTTTGCAAAAGTAAGATGCTGTTGTTCTCCACATTCATTTTCGCTGACCATCCTCTCCTTCTTCACACGCATCTTCTTTCCCTTCTTCTTTGGACACACCAAGCGACTAGAACAAATCTCTTTGATCATGTATCGAACGGGTATCGAACGTGAATCGAACGTGAATCGTACCACTCTGAACGTGAATCGTACCCCTCTGAACGTGTATCAAACGGGTATCGAACGTGAATCGAACGTGAATCGTACCACTCTGAACGTGAATCGTACCACTCTGAACGTGAATCGTACCACTTCGAACATGCATCGAACGTGAATCGTACCACTTCGAACATGCATCGAACGTCAATCGTACCACTTCGAACATGCATCGAACGTCAATCGTACCACTTCGAACATGCATCGAACGTCAATCGTACCACTTCGAACGTCAATCGAACGTCAATCGTACCACTCTGAACGTGAATCGTACCACTCTGAACGTGAATCGTACCACTCTGAACGTGAATCGTACCACTTCGAACATGCATCGAACGTCAATCGTACCACTTCGAACGTGTATAGAACGTATATTGGACATGTAATGAACTACTTCGAACATGTAATGAACCACTTCGAACATGTATCGAACGTCAATCGTACCTCTTCGAACGTGTATGGTACCACTTCAAACGTGTATTGGACATGTAATGAACCACTTCGAACATGTAATGAACCACTTCGAACATGTATCGAACGTCAATCGTACCTCTTCGAACGTGTATGGTACCACTTCGATCGTGTATTGGACGTGTAATGAACGGCTTTGAACGGGTATTGAACGGCTTTGATCGGGTATCGTCGTAATCTAGCGTACATCACATGTCGGAAGTTGGGGAGGGTGAAGAAAAACATTTTCATATACATTAAAAATTGATTATATTTAAATTATTGAATATTTTAAATATATTTTAAATATTCATTTTAAATATTCATCAATTTTTAATGTATATGAAAATGTTTTTCTTCACCCTCCCCAACTTCCGACATGTGATGTACGCTAGATTACGACGATACCCGATCAAAGCCGTTCAATACCCGTTCAAAGCCGTTCATTACACGTCCAATACACGATCGAAGTGGTACCATACACGTTCGAAGAGGTACGATTGACGTTCGATACATGTTCGAAGTGGTTCATTACATGTTCGAAGTGGTTCATTACATGTCCAATACACGTTTGAAGTGGTACCATACACGTTCGAAGAGGTACGATTGACGTTCGATACATGTTCGAAGTGGTTCATTACATGTTCGAAGTAGTTCATTACATGTCCAATATACGTTCTATACACGTTCGAAGTGGTACGATTGACGTTCGATGCATGTTCGAAGTGGTACGATTCACGTTTAGAGTGGTACGATTCACGTTCAGAGTGGTACGATTCACGTTCAGAGTGGTACGATTGACGTTCGATTGACGTTCGAAGTGGTACGATTGACGTTCGATGCATGTTCGAAGTGGTACGATTGACGTTCGATGCATGTTCGAAGTGGTACGATTGACGTTCGATGCATGTTCGAAGTGGTACGATTCACGTTCGATGCATGTTCGAAGTGGTACGATTCACGTTCAGAGTGGTACGATTCACGTTCAGAGTGGTACGATTCACGTTCGATTCACGTTCGATACCCGTTTGATACACGTTCAGAGGGGTACGATTCACGTTCAGAGTGGTACGATTCACGTTCGATTCACGTTCGATACCCGTTCGATACATGATCAAAGAGATTTGTTCTAGTCGCTTGGTGTGTCCAAAGAAGAAGGGAAAGAAGATGCGTGTGAAGAAGGAGAGGATGGTCAGCGAAAATGAATGTGGAGAACAACAGCATCTTACTTTTGCAAAGCTACGCACTTCTCGATTTCATGATAAGATTTTAAATGCAAGAGCCTGGAGATGCAGCGTGACCAGTTGTCTTCAAATCTTTGACGGCAACAGTCTCTTTAAAGGCAATAGTTCCAACCAAAAATAATGGGAATATTCAGGATTGCGCCCGACGAGGACCAGGAGATGTGGGGGAATAATCAGGAGGTATGTACATAACAATGTTTTGTACGTTTTTTTTTTACGTTTAACACGTGAATATTATATCAAGGTTTCTATGTTCTAGGATTTGCAGGGAGCAGTCGGTGGTGGTGGTGGTGGTGAGGACAGCATCGAGGACTCCTCATCCTCCGACACCGATGACAACGATGACAGCGATGACAGCGACAACATCACTGCAGCCATTGATGGCTTGCTGGTAAGTGATATTGTGATAGGATATTGTGCGGAAAGTATTAATATTATATTTGCGTTTACATGTTTTAGACATGCTCCCGGATCTTGCTCGCGCCACCGCCAACGCAGCGCGGAGAGATTAATTTATATAGATTTTAATTTGTTTAGTTAATTTCATTTGTATATATTTTTTCTATTTTTACTATTTTTTTCTATTTTTTCAATTTTTTTCTATTTTTACTATTTTTTTCTATTTTTACTACTTATTCCGTGTTATTTTATAACATTTTATTATTATATTTTATTATTATATTCCTTTTTTATTATATTTCTATTTAGTTGTATATTTATATTTTTTTCTATAACAATATATATTTCTTAAACTTATATTATTTCTACATTTTATTTACCCGTCTTCCTTCTCCTTTCGCCACATAATTCTAACATTTGCAGACACTGCATAATTCTATTTCGTTCGAGCCTTCTTCGCGCCGTTGAATGACGTCATCGCACGCGGCTGCTCCAGAGGAGTCAAATTACGCACGATCGCGCGAGACGCTGCGACGCTAAGTATTGCTCTCTCTTTCCCTCCACGAATTTAGATTTTAATGTAATGCTCTCTCTTTCCTTCCTCCGAATACATGGTTTGTAAAATGCCGATCTTTCCCGACATTGTCTGAAACATCATCCGATAAAAATAAATTATTATTTCTCTGTGTTGGGGGGAAAATTCGATCACATATTGGTTTGGAAAAAATTTTTGGGGTTGGGCCAAGGTCATTTCCTCACTCGGCTAGGTATAAAAAATTTTCGGGCGTGGGTCAGGTCTGGAGAGGTCTCCGTGGCTGGCTATCGAAAGAAGAAAGAAGAAAGGATATGTAGGCTTTGTAGGAAAGAGGAAGAAACAGTGAAACACGTGATTGAAGCATGTGAAGTAAGTGGAGAGAATGACAGCAATTGGAAAGAGGTAATTAGATGAGAAAGGATAAACTTGGCTATTCTACAGGAGATAATAGGGAGAAGGAAAAGATGGGAGGAAGAGGAAAGTGATAAAAGATGATTATGCAACATAAAATAGATTAGGAAACACTTGTAAAATAGAAAAATTGGTTAAGACACAGCAGGATACATTAGAAAGGTAGGACTTACACTGACACAATCACGGGAATGAAATGGAAAGAGTATATGATCGTTAAATTGTAACACGAATGTGGGCAATAAATTAAATTATTATTATTATTATTATTATTATATTTTTTTTATAATGCACTTTTATATTGAATTTTTATATTTTTTATTTTTTTTATTTTTCATTTTTTATATTCTATTTATATTCTATTTTTACAATTTTTATTTTTTATATTATATTTAATATTTAATTCTATTTTCTTTTATTATTATTTTATTTTCTTTTATTATATTATTTCTTTATATTGTATTTTTATATTGAATTGAGTTTTTATATTTTTATTTTTTTATTTCTTATTTTTATATTCTATTTATATTCTATTTATATTCTATTTTTATATTTTTTCTTTTTTATATTATATTTGATATTTAATTGTATTTTCTTTTTTTATTATTTTATTTTCTTTTATTATATTATTATATTCTTTTTATTATATTTCTTCTTTAATTGTATTTACTTTTATTTTATTATATTCTTTTTTATTATATTTCTTATTTAATTGTATTTTCTTTTATATTTATATTTATATTGTGTTGTATTTAGGAATTGGAAAGAGGTAATTAGAGGAGGAGGGAAAAACTTGGCTATTCTATGGGAGATAATAGGGAGAAGGAAAACATGGGAAGAACAGGAAAGTGATAAAAGAATATTATACAACATAGAATAGATTAGGAAACACTTGTAAAATAGAAAAAATTGTTAAGACACAGCAGGATACATTAGAAGGGTGGGACTTACACTGACACAATCATGAGAATGAAATGGAAAGATTATTTCATCGTTAAATTGTAACGCAAAAGTGGGCAATAAATTAAATTATTATTTTTATTATTATTATAATATTTTTGTCTTTTTTTTATATTGTATTTTTATATTCTATTTGTATGGAGAGAACTCAAAGATGTTGAGAATCGTGCGGTTTATTTAGAGATAAAGAATTGAGGCGATACAATAGATACGTAACACTTTTGGCGAATGTTGTTGAGATATTACTGTTCTGTGTAACTGAGCACTCGGTTCGGTCACGAGAGCGTGAGTGCGTATGAATGTAGACGAGGTGTTGTGTGGAAGAGTATGTATGTATGATGTCGCGAAAAGTAAATAGGAAGTCCATCAGCTGTTCGTGAATGTTCATGTTGTCTTGCGATTGATGTGAAGAAGAGAAAAAGAGAAGGAGAAAGAACGAGAGATTGAGAGACAGAGACAGACAGAGAGAGAGAGAGAGAGAGAGAGAGATAGAGAGAGATGGTTCTGCTGATTCACTATTTATATTCTATTTTTATATTTCTATTGTTTAATTAATTGAACAATATGTAATCATTTTACAAATATTGCAATCTATTTGCTTGTCTGTCTCCCTCCTTCACTTGTCATCAATTTCTATCGACTCTGCATAATTCTTTCTATGATTCTCGCCTCCAATTCTAAAGACGATACTACGTAATAAGTCGCTGTATTTCAAACTGAATACAGTATCATTTTTATTTAATCTTAAGTCATGTGTAAGCTATGTGTATCCGCGGCTGTATCAAACTGCAGAAGATGTGAGGACAAACTTTAAAACTTTTGTTACTGTGTTGTAACAGGGCGACGCTGCCTGCGAAACATTACATACGCGTCGTGCTGCTAAAATAATATGTGATAGCGAATACTACGACGAGGATTATCTTGTAGATTGCGAACTGGTAGCATCTGTCATCAATGATATTTTAGCGGATGCTCGTAGGAAAAAAATGTTAAATTATATTTCATTTCTGTTTATATTTTTATATTCTTTTAATTGTAATTAAATTTCTTAAACATATTATTTCTCTATTTATTTATCCGTCTTCATCCTTCTCACCTCACCAATTTCTGCTGACACCACATAATTCTTTTTATGATTCGTGCGTTCGTTACGCCACCAAATGATGTAATCTTGCACGGCGGTCCCATCACGGGGGATTCAAATTACACGTGATCGCGCGATACGCTGCGATGTTAAGATTGAAAAACATTTTTAAAAATTGTTAGCTTTAGAGTGTGTTTGCTACATATTGGTTCGGTAGATCGGTGAGGGAGGGGATTAAAATTATTTTTTCTCTGCGTTGGGAAAAAAATGTCTGTTGATATGGAAAAGATTTTTTCTGCTGATGCCGCATAATTTTAAGATTCGACGTTTCTACATGTATTGTATTTTGTTCTTCACGCTGCCAAATGACGTCATCTAGTGCGGCTGCTCCAGAAGAGTCAGATTTCGCGAAATCTCGCGATACGCCGCGACGTTAAATCGGAACGCTTTGAAATACTGTTAGCTTTAGAATGCTCGCTACATAATGGTTCGGAAAAATATGTCTGTTTGCTACATAACAGTTTGCTATATCGGTGATTAAAAAATTATTATTATTTCTCTGTGTTGGGGAAAACTTTCCATCACATATTGGTACGGAAAGAAGTTTCTGCTGACGCCGCATAATTCTTTCTATGATTCGCGCTGCCAAATGTCGCCATCCTGCACGACTGCTAGAGGAGATTCAAATTACACACGATATGCAGCGACGTTAAATCGGAACGCTTTGAAATACTGTTAGCTTTAATAAAATGTGTTTGTATCACTATGTAGCGCTGTCTCTTTTCCTCTCCCAGATTTAGCTTTAAAGTAAATCGAAACGCTTCGAAATACTTTTAGCTTTAGAATAAAATGTGTTTGTATCACTATGTAGCGCTGACTCTTTCCCTCTCCCCGATTTTAGCTTTAAAGTAATGTTCTATCTCTTTCCCACCCTCCGAAGACGCGGTGTGTAAAAAAACGCCGATTTTTCCCGAGATCGTCCGAAATAATTCCCAATAAAAATAAATTATTAAAACAATTTCAGCTACATAATGGTTTGGAAAAATATTTGGGGGTGGGTCATTCACTCCCTCCGGTTAGGTCTAAAAAAGTTCTCGGGGGTCATTCACTCCCTCTAAAAAGTTTTCGGCGGTGGGTCCGGTCTCCGCGGCCGCTCGGCCCGGACTGATCCCCTCCACGATCGCGGCTTCCCCCACTCCGCGGCTCGTGCGCGCGCAACCGACCTTCCACTCCCCGCAGGCCCCGCGTCCATGTTTCCCTCCGCCGCGCTCCCCTCAGAGGACCTGGGTTAGAATCCCCTTAGCCTTACTACTCTGTCCCTACCCTTAAATAACCATCAAGCAAATTCTACAGTTTATTAAATAATTAATGCTACTTATTTCAAAAAGTATTTATTCTTTTTTTATTAATATACTTGATCGGTGATTACAATTGTTACAAAATAATATAAGTAACGCATATAAATCCAAAGAGGGACTTTCAACATTTAAATTTACAAATCCACGTCCCGTAACCACTGGTACCTAGTAGGGGCGATATCAGAAAATTTCATTCAATATTTTCGAGTTCTTTTTTGTGTAAAAGCATCATGTTTCCTGTTGTGTTAGCGCTGAAAACAAACACAATATTTGTATAAAATTAAACGTAACGTATGAATAAACAGGATACATGCGATACTTACTTCAGCTTCATCTCCGCACAGTACACACCCTAGGCGATCATGCATGCTCCTGCGAACATTAACATTTATAAGAAAACATATGTTAAATTATTATCTACTAAACAAGACGCTAAACATTCACACGTCGCGAGTAACCCTACTTTTCTATCTCGCAGATAATGTAAATCTCGATTTCCGCGACGCAAATAATTGGAAATTATTGAATTCCATAATGACGTTTACCTTCTCGATACATCCAGATGATTTGTCTGGATATTGTTGCTCAGAATCGCGTGGAATAAGTATTCTTCGAGCGTATGTACGACTTCAACCAGAATAGATACCACTTTGAATCAACCAGAATAGATACCACAATATAAAAATTTGTTAAATAAATAAATAAATAAATATAAAACAACAATATAACAAATATAAAAATTTGTTAAATAAATAAATAAATAAATAAATACTTATAAAATAATCACATGAAGAATTATATTTTCAATCATTTTCTTGTTATTTGTATATGAACAATAACTTATTTATATTAATTGCTTCTACTAAAATAATACATAACTAGTGTTTGAAATACAATAATATCTCGGCAGATCGACATAGTTTGGAATGGACAGTGTTACAGTAACAAATAACTGCAAAAGTCTGCTATCAACAAACCCGTCACGAGAGTGACAAACAGTGTGAGCGACAGGAACAGCATCCATACCTTCCCGGCTGATTCACCTAGGTTGAACCGATCCGAACAGAACCGAACTGCTCCGAACCGCTCCGACTCGTAATTTATGGAGAGATTTCTGTTCCTCTCCATAAATTTACTCGACCGATTGCAACCGGTCAACCGACCAGTCGGCGGACTGGTCATGCCTTCGGTTTGGTTTCGTTCGGTTTCGTTAGAGGTTCTCGGTCGAGAGGCAATCGGTCTGGAGTTTCGGTTCCCCTTCACAACCTCTCACTGTTACGGTCACAGTATCGGTCCCTTTTCGCTTCGGTTACTGGTCGCTAGACCGGTCAAGACCGGTCGGAAATTCGGTTTCTGCTTCGGTCTCGACTCCCTGGTTTCAAGGTCATCATCGTTTAAAGCTTTGTCTAAATTATGTAATTGGTCTTTATAAATGCTGGCTATTTTGTATATCATTCTCTTCAAATGTCGTAAATTCGGAAAGTGAGGTGCCAAAATCTCAATGGCTAAAAAATTGTACTTACATAATTTAGGATTTATGTAACAACCATGAGAATGACCAACTTTTTCAGCATGAACTTTATTAGAACAGCTACTGATATGGTTGTTCAACTTATGTACCATTTTTAATGAGCATTCTAACAATCGTTTGAAGAAATCCTGTAAATTATTCAGAATTTCAACATCTTTTGTTTTACATTGATAACTACAATGCCATGCTTTTGTCGTCTTCTTCGATTGCAATACAGGTAGAACATTTATAGCTTTCCCTGCCGAATTCAATATGATTGATTCAGAACCGTTGAAAGGATGGTACGAACTTTCCGCATAATATGATTCTGAAGAAGAAGTATGTCTGGATTCTCCACACAAAGCATTAATCCTGTCGTCAACTTCTAAACATTCTGTTGCGCGCGTTAAGGAAACTTCCACTTTTTCTTTACAATCCTTCAACAGTTTCCTGATTTTCAAAATGTACTTTTGCCGAATATGAAAACACCATTTTATTATACGCTCAGCTTCCAATCTACTTGCTTCCCCGGACGGCATGCTAATAATTTTTGAAAGTTTTCTAATATATGTTTCTTTGTTATTTTGGGTTACTATATTGTTATTTGTTACAGCAATATAACGATACATTTTTATTATTTTCAGAACAGCACGAAGTTTTGCTATTTTATAATGATCATCTCCTTTACGTATTTCATCGTAATATATTATTATTATTATTATTGAAAATGACGGGCATAGCCCAATATAAACATTAGTTACAACGACGTGATCGGGGTTTCCTAACACAATAGTCGAAAAAGCTTCCACTTAAAGGAGGAAGTACTACCGGAAAAGAGATCAACATGATCTAAGTAGGAAATGGCATTAATCGTTATACGGTTCATTGGGTCCAATAACCCGTATTGTTTTGTATTGCCGAGGTAGAAGAGGTGGCCTTTTTCTGACGTATCTGGTAGGAGCATATAGATCAACGAGTTCCAGTAGTGCAGGACAAACTATTTCGCTGTTAATGATCTTAAATAAAAAGGCCATATCCGTTACCGTTCTTCGCGCAGCAAGCGTAGTAATGTTTAAACTAGCAAGTATCAATACATAATCATGATCCCAGACAGGCCTGTGAATGTGTAACTTGTATTCAACAAACCGCAGAAACCTATGCTGCACTCTTTCCAGTTGGGTATTATATTTAACTGAAGTGGGCGACCATATAAGGGATGCATACTCTAAATGAGGTCTGACTAACGATGTGTACAATAACTTCAGGGTACTTATATTTACAAAGTCAGCCGAGAAACGTTTTATGAACCCTAAGGTCTTCAAGGCTTTGTTAGTAATCACTGCATAATGTTTGGAAAAATCTAGCGTGGGTGTAATATAAACACCAAGGTCCTTAATTTCTGTCACATCTTTCAGGAGAGCATTTCCCAATCTATACGGGAGAGATATTGATTTCAAATTACGGGAGAACCTCATAACCCCTACAGCACACTTCGTTGCAGGAACGTTGCAGATACATTGCACGGAATGTCTCCGAAACGTTACAAGTAAATTGCTATGTCCGCCCTTGGGCAACATTGCGGGAAATATTTCTGAAACATTGTTTCGGAATTTTACAGCAATGATCACGGAACGTTTCGGGTTTTTTTCAGCAATGGTCACGGAACGTTTCGGAGATTTTACAGCAATGATCACGGAAAGCTTCGGAGATCTTACAGGAATTTTTCATGGAACGTTTCGGGAAAATTGCAGGAATTATTTGTTCACCGTTTCGGCGATATTGCAGGAATTATTCCAGTTTCTGTAATATTACTATGATCTTACGGAAACGTTAAAGAAATGTAAGGGAAATTAATTAACTTATAATAAACATCGACAATTAAATGTTTATATATTTTATTCATGCGTGAAAAATTGCATAATAATAATAACAATAACAATAATTATACAAGTTCGTTCGCAGGGGACGGGAGCTGCAGTGCGTCCCCAAGGGAGGGGGGCTGCACTGTATTCCCAGGGGAGGTCTGCTACAGGAATTGATTTGGGTAGCTACCCTGATTAGGTGCCTTTACACGGTCGTTCCGGCGCGCGTTCCGGCGCGTCACACGCCGCGCGGCACGCCAAAGTACGTGAACGCTGGAGCGACGCTCCTTCGTGCACGCCAGAAGATTATACTCGCCACTACTTAGAGACAGCGAGTTCGGGCTCCCATTTCTACGTCGACTCCACATGCTTTTTACACGATCCACCGCAGTGGTGTACTACTTGTTCGATATATATCATCGATCTGCGAAATGATCGGCAAGACACGATCGCGATATACGTTCGCGAAAAGTATAGAAATTCCTGGATATGCCTGGCTTATAGAGGATACCATAAATGCTGTTACTGTAGGGTACACCGAAACATCTGTTTTTAGGAAGTTACATTTGGTTGACCTGAAGGTGCTATAAATTCTGGAAATGGTTTATGAGTCAGTTATAACGACTGTAAAATTTTACAAGGGTACTTGTAAAAAATGTCCAAATGTTTCCCCGACAATGCGATGGCAAATGAAATTGCAGTTAACACAGTCCCTGTTGTGACGATCATAATTATTACTATCAACGGCAATAATTACCATGTCACTGCTTGTTTTAATATCAAAACTAATATTAATAGACAATAAATACATATCGGTATGCAAGTGATGTTATATCTAAGATAAATGATGAAGAGATGTAAAATATGCAAGATGTTTTGAAGAAGGGGGTAGTCTTCTGATTGCTCGGGATGCAGGTCAAATTTTTCACCCACGCTCTTGCGTGGCGCGCAAGAAAGCACCACAATCCTGCCCGCGCGCCAGAAAGCACCACGCTCCTGCCCGCGCTCCAACCTCGACTCCAGAAGAGTTTACATAAGAGACAGAAAATGTAGTTAGAAAAGGAAAAAACGACACTTGAAACCAGACTCCAGAGGCAACGCCGTAGATAAGCCGTGCCTCGATGGGTTTCAAGGACTTCGATCCTCAAGACCAGGGGGGGCCGTACAATGTTCCCCCTAAGACGTGGCGAATCAAAAATTCTACATTTCGCACCGGATCTGGGCGAAAGTGGCGTAGATCGTTTCCTTATGTTTTCCAGATGAAAATGGTCCAAAAACGACACAAATCGGATTGTAATTAAGAATTCTTCATAATAAATTGATTTCCATAACTTCGTTAAAAATAGTCCGATTTACATGAAATTTGGTATAATTTTCATTTAAAAAACGTAAAGAATCCATCGGTATCACTTCCATAATGATACGATAAAGAATAAAGAATACAGTTTTTCTGAAACAGATATGAATCCTTAGCCGACCGCAGCGAATCGAGGACGGCGACCCACAGTGAAGGGTGAAATATTCATTACAGCGTATTAAGAAATTACTTTATTCTTTATCGTATCGATATGAAAGTAACACTAATGGATTCCTGGCGTTCTCTCAATTAAAATTATCACAAATATCATGCAAATCGGACTACTCTTACACAAACAATAGAAATTATAAAAGGAGTAGGCATTCCGTGGTCCGAACGATGACCGGAACGAGCAAAGAACCTAATAAAAAGAGAATAAATTTAAGGAAAGTAACCGTAATAAACGTACTAATGGACTAATTTTTGTACCTATTTAAAAATTATATGAAAAGATTCATTCATTCGTTTACAACTAGGCAATTGCTTGTTTCCGAAGGTTTCGTCGGGAAGCATTTGCCTGCCAGATGTCGAAAAGGGGCAATCGACATCGTGCCCTTTTTCATGATTAAGACTTTCTTCGCTCTGAGTTAAATGAGTATATTGCTCCATCGGCGGGTTCCACCGCTGACCCGCGGGACAAATACGGTTATAAACCGCGACCGTGTCGAGACTCTGATCGATCCATCTGGTTAGTTTTGGTAAGCAGATGTCTAATTTTCACCCTCTACGTTGCGAAGAGGGGGAGGGGGTTCCTCCTACACCGTCGAACTCACAGAGAGAAGGTCCCTCCTCTCCAAGAAAAACTTGTCCAATCAGCAAGGTTCTTTGCTCGTTCTGGTCATCGTTCGGACGACGGAATGCCTACTCCTTTTATGATTTGTATTGCTTGTGTAAAAGTACACCGATTTGCACGACATTGTGGATAATTTTAATTGGGAGAACGCCAGGAATCGATTGGTGTTACTTTCATATCGATACGATAAAGAATAAAGAATTTCTTAATACGCTGTAATGAATATTTCACCCTCCACTGTGGGTCGCCGACCTCGATTCGCTGCGGTCGGCCAAAGATTCATACCTGTTTCAGAAAAACTGTATTCTTTATTCTTTATCGTATCATTATAATGAAGTGATACAGATGGATTCTTTGCGTTTTTTAAATGAAAATTATACCAAATTTCATGTAAATAGGTTACTTTGGGTATCGAACTGCTTCAAACTCATGAGAAAAGAGTGGTATCACGCCCATCACTAATGAATAATACGCCTCGCGGAGACAAGACACAGGAAGAAAACAGGTAGTCAGCTGACCGCGCGTGGTTCCGCCTGCGCCGTCCTGCCTCCAGATTAAAGACAGATCCCTTATCGCTCGAGTATAAACACGCGCTGGAATATCAAAAAAAAAAATAGCTCCACGTATGCGCTGCGAGAAGGTAAGCCGTAGGAGGGAGATTATTTTATGACCAATCCTACCTGCAAGGGTGCAGACGCGAAGTTTCCACCATTTCTTAGTAATATCTCCTCCCTATGGCGAACCTTTTCTTGCACCTAATCGTCGCGTGTCCTTCTGTTTTTATATTCTGGCGCGTGTATATATTGGAGCGATAAGGGATCCGTCTGTAATTTTGAAGGGAGGACGGCGCAGGCGGGACCCCGCGCGAACTTCCTGTTGCAGAGTACCTCCGCGAAGGGTATGTATTGGGCCTCGTCGCGAGTAATCGCGTGTAATTTTTTACTACATAAACGCGTGGGTGAGATAGTAAAGATTAAGAGTTTGTTTTACATCAGATGTTTATGAAAATATTCTAGCAGCGGCTTACTGATGAACGCGGCGGATTGATTGCAAGGTATTCAGTGGAACTAGGTGTATTTCTATATACTTATAATAAAACTGAATTTAGTTCATCAATGTCTGAAAACAAGATATTCTAATTACCCCGCCCCTACGCCTACATATTCATCTTTTTTAAGCATGACTCTTAAGACTCGGTATATTTAAGTTTATATCTTGCGCTTGGCGAACACTTGGCAATTCTAATTGCCATACTCCTGGGACTCTTCGCAATGCCGTCACTGATGGGCTTCAGCCCACGACGTCTTTATTGTTGGACTAAACCTTCAGAATCCCAGGACAATGGTCAAATAAGGAAATACCTCGCGGAACTTGCACATCTGGCCGCCAAACGTAAACTAAAGACACATTTACAACCCTTGATTTTTATTACCCGACCGCCGTTCGGGAAAAAGGACGAAACCGTTTTGCATATCCGCCTGGGCTCAAATCAGCCCCTTTTGTCACACCCTAACCAATTATATTTTGCCAAAACCACCTCCACTCGGAACTTGACCTATGGAGGGAGGAATCAGTGCTTACGTTTTAAGTGAAAACGCGGAGCAGGGGCAGAATCGACCAAAAAGTCAAAGTGTGAATACCGCGTATACAGAGTTCGGCACCGTTACTGAGTTTCTTTGCGATGTCTGCAGACGACATAAAATGGAGTACAAAAGCAGTGACAGAGCTCCTTGCTCTCTATAGAACTATGCCAGCGTTGTGGAAAATAAAAACGCCCGAATACCAGAATCGGAATTTACGGAGAGAGTGCTACGAAAAATTAATTGGATATTGTAAGACAATATTTCCGGAAGCTGACAAGGAGTTTGTCAATAAAAAACTTCAACGCCTCCGCGGGTCATTCCGGAAGGAATACAACAAAGTATTGGCATCCAGACGGTCTGGCAACGGGGCTGAGGACATTTACGTGCCAACGCTTTGGTACTACAATCTATTACTGTTCACCAAAGATCAAGACACCCCAAGTGCCAGCATCTCAAACATGGAAAAAGAGTCACCCGTATTGAACGAGGCGGAAGCGATGGGAGACGAACAGGAAGAAATTCAACACGAGGTTGAGGATCCAATTGTGAATGACATGGACGACAGTGAGACGCAGCCTCACAATGAAGTAAGTTTATTTGTGACCTATTATTCATTTATTTTATTACTACACTCCTAAAAAAAAAGAAGCGACGAATTTTCTGTGTAAAATCATTATTCATTGGTGGTTGTAGGTACGTTTTTTTGCCTCAGTTATTCAAATTTTTTTTATTCACATTTTTTTAAAATGCAGTCACTGCAAACTTTTATTCTTAGGGAGCCTCTGTGGCTCCAACTTATACGTGGAAATATTATTTCAATGTAGTACTGAAGGTAAACAAGAAACGGAATATAATTTTACAATGGACACAGGCAAAAAAAAAGGAAATACATGGTTGTCTTTTTATGAAATTATAGTTTATTATGGTAACTGAGTATGTAGGTATTACAATTGCACAGAGATGTGCAGAATTACAATTGAATTACTTCATGAATTTTTGGAAAAGGATTAGAAAATAATTCAATTAAATCTTATTCAAACAATAATATTAACGCATGCGCGTTATAATGCATCAAAAAGTAATGGTCACTGGTTTTGGGCGTGAATGTGCACCTCTGGTCCAGTGGAGATTTGTTAAAAATAAATTTGTACAAAATTGTTTATAACATTGAAAATGATGTTTCAACGATTCGATTGCATAGAGTTACACGTATAAACATGGGCCTACCCACTACTCTGCCGCTTTGGTAGTATGTACCCGAATGGTGGGGTCTGGCACAGTGGCCCAAACTAGGTCAATGCACCTTGCGCTACCTTCTGTCCCTTTAATCGTCGGATTGTGTTTGTTGACGTTTAGGGGTACGCACTGTGTCAGACCCCACCATTTGGGTAGATTCTGGCAAAGCGACAGAGTAGTGGTAGGTCCATTCCTATACGTGCAAGTCTATGCAATCGAATCGTTGAAACATCATGTTCAATGTTATAAACAATTTTGTAGCAATTTCTTTTTAACAAATCTTCACTGGTCCAGAGATGCACATTCACGTCCAAAACCAGTGACCATTACTTTTTGAACACTCTATACAGCAGGGATGCACAGGCCGGGGCCCTCCGGTGATTTGCTGGCGGCCAGCTCACTATGTGTTATTTTAATTTTAACAAGTCATAATATATGATACATATAAATAAAACAAATAATATATGATAAGTAACATTCATATTTTTTGGCGGCCGTCTCATAAGTCACAGTGAACCTATGTGGCCCTTGGTCTTACTAAGTCTGTGCATCCCTAGTGTACAACGTACACAAATGATTATTATTAACATATATATTAATACTATTTAATACATTAAATCCGCTTGTACAACAAATGAGAGAAAGGTAAATAAAAGAAAGGGCATATCGCTAACCGAAGTTTGTTACACGAGTACATATTGTAATCATATAGACATGAAAGATAAATATAAACATTTATCGCAATTCCTCAGATGATTACAGTAATTAGCAATTCAATTAATTGAAAACTTTGAATTATGTATCTCTCTCTCTCTCTATCTCTCTCTCTCTCTCTGCTTCATTCGTTTGCCAGCAATCACTCAGAAAGAGAGGTGTTTTGGATATCCGCCTCCAATTACATTCGTTTTTCAATATATTTTAGAGGAGCAAAAAACAAAGAATTTGTGCTTTTCTTGTATTGGTGCGTAAACATACTTATTTGGTGAAAGAACCCTTCGAAGTTCATACGGCAACTTATGACGCAAATGAAATATATATCAGGTTTTATTCAACACAATCTTATAATATTGTTTAAATTAACAGTAGGATCTATTGTACCTCTTCTAATGAACTATGAGTGGTGGTTTCACCCTCTAAATATGCAAACGAGCCGATATAAGAAAAACACGTACATATTTTTTTTTGGCTCCTCTAAAACACATCCAAAACCCAAAGCAATCGGAGGCGTAGAACCTAGAAACGTCTCCATGTTAAGATCGAGTTTCCTAGCCGCAACCGCCGATCGCGGCTAGGAAACTCGACCTTCAGACACACGGTACAAATAATACATTGTATGGCACAGTCTATTATGGGGTCATGCCTACCTGTGAGGTCTGAACAAACAATTATTTTGAGGTTTCTTTTTTAAAAAACTAAAACTTTTTCAAATAAACGGTTGTGCATTCGAAAGTATATATTTTAATGTTCTTTAATTTTTTTTGCAATGTCATATATAAATAAATAATGGAATTATAGACGATCTCTCGGCAGCTTTTTTTTTATTTAAGCACTTTATGGTGACCGTGATTGTAGCTTTGACCTGGTTCATCAGAAACCAAAAATTCGATCAAATTTAGTTATAATATTAAACTATCAAGTGCTTAATCGTTCATTATCCCGAAAAATTAATTTCAAATAAAAAGGCGGCTGTTCATAGTAAAAGTATAGACCTCACAGGTTGGCATGACCCCTTAAGGGATTAGGCCACCTTGGACGGAGTAAGATTGCAGTCATTTTCTGCATTTTTTTAGAAAGATAATGGATTAAATAGATTTTTTTTCGTACAAAATGGCGACGGCAGAGCCATGATATGCAAGATCTTGAGGAGCGACGTTTTCCACGATGTTCATTCTCACGGCTATACCGTTTGATTTAGAACCAAAAACCAAAAACTTTTTATTTTTACATGCCTAAAACTAGAAAAGCACGTCGCGGTATTGCGATATCTGAAACATATTCTTTGTAATTGACTCTTTTATAAAAAAAAATTCACTTTTTCTCCCCATGTACACCATTTCGTGACAAATTAATGTTTCTGGATTTCCCTACGTACTTCTCTAGTTTCAGGCATGCAGAAAATAAATCTTTTTGGTTTTTTGTTCTATGTGAAACGGTATAGCCGTCAGATTTGAACACCGTGGAAGGCGTCGCTCCTCAAGATCTTGCGAGAGTTGTATAATTACAGGCTTCATATTAAATTTTCTGTTTATTTCATTAACTTCATAAAACAAATGCCGAAAGTGACTGCAATTTTGCTTCATCCAAGGTGGCCTAACCCCTTAATACATGAAACACTAACGCTCCATACATATTCAACATTTCTTCCTGCCACGGAACACTTCCTTCTCCTACAAAATACTCTTTATAATGGTCCCGATTTTGTTTTGCACAGTTATTTATATTCCTATGATGATTAACGGGTTGCAAATTATTCATCTCTACTACATCGCTTTGAAAATTCCCCTCCTGCATACTCCTGTTGAGCGTTAAATATGATGCACTTCGTCTCCGTAAAAAATTATGGAGAACGCAAGTAGCTAATACAACATACGATATATTTTCTACCTTCATATTGATTGCCGTATGGAAAACTCGAAATCGCGCGGATAATATCCCGAATGTATTTTCTACTACGTTTCTCGCTCGCGATAATCTATAATTATAAATTCTTCTATCGTGGTCCAATTCCCTTTGTGCATACGGCTTTAAGAAATTGTTTTTTAAAGCAAAAGCTTCGTCGCCTACAAAGGCGAAGTTTAAATTTGTTATAGTTTCATCATTTTCCGGCAAGTGCAACTGCCGGTTATTTAAACGCCTCATAAATTCCGTGTGTTCGAGAACACCACCATCCGATAACCTTCCATTTTTTCCGACGTCGACAAAAATAAACTCGCAATTCGAATCAACTAACGCCATTAGCACAATGCTATAGTAATTCTTATAATTATAATAAAAAGCCCCGGAGCCCGATGGTTGAACAATTCGGATATGCTTTCCATCCATAGCACCTCCGCAGTTGATGAAATCCCATTTATTATGAAATCCTTCTATTTTCCCCACTCGTCCTTGGTATTCGGGAACTATGACAAAACAAAATACAATACAAAAATAAACAATTAAATAGGCAGCGCGGACAGAGATGGTGTTGACAGCGAATACTTTTTTACAATTTTTTTGGCTATTTCTTATTTTATTAAGTTATTTTCTTTTTGTTTGAAGGACGAAGAAGTGCAGCCGTGTGGAAGCACGAGCAAACGACCCGCTGGCGAAATGGATCGGTTCAGGAAGAAGAAGAAAACTGACGACAGCGTGATCGATGTACTTAAAACTTGCGCTGTCGCGTTAAATAAGCCCACCACCAGTAGGATAGAGATAACCGAATATGAAGCGTCCGGAGTAAAAGTGGCAAAACAATTAGCTCGAATGGATCCGGAGCAAGCAATTTATGCAGACAGCATAATTGCAGCGGTTTTGAGAAAAGGACTACTGAAACAATTGAAACCGCAAACGGACATATGCGACAACGAAAGTCAGCACTATGGTGTACATAATCCATAAGTAATTTATAATTAGTAGTAGGAGTTATTAGTTTTATAGATACGAACGCGAATTCAAATATGTGTATTTTACTTATTTACACAATTTTCAGACCCTCCGTTTGAATAGTTGCTGTGCGGCGTGCAAGATAGCGGCTGTTCTGTTAATCTGAAACAAAACACCAAAAAGAGTTTTGTGCCATAGGCAATTGCGCAAATTTTACAGTCGTTATAACTGACTCATAAACCATTTCCAGAATTTATAGCACCTTCAGGTCAACCAAATGTAACTTCCTAAAAACAGATGTTTCGGTGTACCCTACAGTAACAGCATTTATGGTATCCTCTATAAGCCAGGCATATCGAGGAATTTCTATACTTTTCGCGAACGTATATCGCGATCGTGTCTTGCCGATCATTTCGCAGATCGATGATATATACCGAACAAGTAGTACACCACTGCGGTGGATCGTGTAAAAAGCATGTGGAGTCGACGTAGAAATGGGAGCCCGAACTCGCTGTCTCTAAGTAGTGGCGAGTATAATCTTCTGGCGTGCACGAAGGAGCGTCGCTCCAGCGTTCACGTACTTTGGCGTGCCGCGCGGCGTGTGACGCGCCGGAACGCGCGCCGGAACGACCGTGTAAAGGCACCTATTCTCCTCGGTGTAATTGAGCTGGTTTAGGTGCGCAAGGTAAAGGCCCTTATTTATGCGCACCTCGGCACGCACGATCCGCGTCTTGGTCTGGGCTAACCATTTAGAGGCCCCGAGTATGATATTGGCATCGGTGCATCTATATTCGCTGTCGCTGCATATAGCGTGTACAGATCCTGGGAAAATACATACATTTATTTTACAATTTTAAATGTGTCACGTCCCGGGTGAGGTATTTCGAACGATGACTATTGGGGGGAAGGAAAGTTAGGCGCGAATCTTACATCCAGCACACTGAGGATTTTAAAGGAGATCAGGCGTGAATCTTGCATCCAGCACACTGAGGATTTTAAAGGAGATCAGGCACGAATCTTACATCCAGCACGCTGAGGATATTGAAAGGGAACCCAGGCGCGAATCTTGCATCCAGCACACTGAGGATTTTAAAGGAGTTCAGGCACGAATCTTACATCCAGCACGCTGAGGATTTTGAAGGAGATCAGGCGCGAATCTTGCATCCAGCACACTGAGGATTTTAAAGGAGTTCAGGCACGAATCTTACATCCAGCACGCTGAGGATTTTGAAGGAGATCAGGCGCGAATCTTGCATCCAGCACACTGAGGAATTTAAAAGAGTTCAGGCACGAATCTTACATCCAGCACGCTGAGGATTTTGAAGGAGATCAGGCGCGAATTTTAAATCCAACACTCTAATCGACCAGGGAATGTTTAAATAGTGAATACACACCCGGACAACACCCGTTAGAGCACCTTATGTTTGTTTTGATTTTGGTAGGAGGATTTACCGTTGCATGTATGTAAAGAAAAGCACACGTAATATTTCGTGAATTGCACGGCTCATGCAAAAGTATGTTTGTAAACAGTGTAAGCGTTCTCGCGTTCACAACAGAAATCAGCTGATGCGGCAGCCTGTCTTGGTTTGGAATCTTTGTAACCAAAGGATGCACACAATAATTCGAAGCGTGATTTAAAAATAAAGAGGTTTATTTACTTTAAACACGGGTACGTTATTACTGTTTAATGGTAATTAAGCACAATATATGAATGTGAACATGAAACATAATATGTGATGATTAAGTATTTTGACATAAGCAATAAGCGTTTATATAGAAAGTAATAATATGAATAGTTATACAAATAATAAATGATCGCAATAAGCGTTGATATAGAAAATAAAAATAAATGTTCGCAATAAGTGTTAATATGGAAAGTAATAATATGAATAGTTATACAAAAATAAATGTTCGCAATAAGCGTTAATAAGACACAATAATATAGAAAGCAATAGAAACGGTAATACAAAATATAAATGATGGTGGTGATATACAATATTAAAATGGTAATTGTAATATCTTACAATGTTTGATGAACGGTGATTCTTGGTCACTGAATTTAGTATATAGATGGATGCTTAATGAACACTCGAATAATAAAGTATAATGATGGATGCTTAATGAACACTCGAATAATAATGAAACTTAGTATCACTGAACAAGACGAATCTTTGAATAATAATGAATCTGCGGCCTCTCGGGAGCTCATATTTATGTATCCTCACAGGAATGTTGCGGGGGTACGCGCGGTAGGAGCCTTGACATATTTAACAAATAAGTCGCAGCAGGACTTCCGGGGTTTTTATGAACGGTACGTCTATTATTAGACATATTTATGTCACGTACGCCCAATATTCGTCGTAATTTAGACTTCGGGGGTTTTATGAACAGTAAAAGGAGATACTCAACCCATTGAATGGATTTTGGGTGTTTTAATAGGAAAGGGGTTAGAATGGCTTGGACTCAGTGAGTCGTAAAGAGGGGAGTGAGACGTGGTCTCGATTTAAGAAGGTTTTTGGGACGAGGAACTTGTTTAGATTTATTTTGAGGGAAGGATTCGTGCCTCATAGGGCGAATAGGCGAAGGAGGTTTCGTACCGACCATCTTGAGATGGGGACCGCTAAGGTACATCGTCAAGGTGATTGGCGATTGGGGAAAAGGGGTAATATTTGAGTTTAAGGGACTTTGATGGAGTGATTTTGACATATATGGGAAAGTATTTAGAATAGTACCGCGCGAAAAATAGTGGGATATCACACCTTCCCCCTTATATGAAGAAATGCGTGCATTTCTTAACAATAAGGTGTGGGGTGGATTTATTTAATTATGGACTGTGACATCTTTTTGCCTTTTGGAAGAAAAGAAAAAGGGTTGTGGTATGATAGCAACGAAAAGAAAATAAAATATGTGTCCTATTTGGCGTTAAAAAAAGAAATAAAAGATGTGATGTGATAATAAGAAAATAAAATAGAATTGTGCGCCCAATGGGGCCCAAAAAATAAAAAAAAATATATCTATATATAAAAAATAAAATAAAGAATATACATACATATACATACACACACACATATATATATATGCTTCATGTTACGCAAATGCAGTTGTACAATGTTTAATGCATTTGAGTGCCATTAGAAAACAATTGTTTAATTGTAATGAATCATCAAATGTTTTTAAGATATTAATGCATCGATATGAAAATGGAATGCGCAATTTAAATACATATACAGTACGGCAAAGTTTAGGAGAATAATTTTCAATAAACGTAAAACGAGATGTATTTGAATTTCTTATAACCCTGTGCACAGAATATGATTGTATAAGACAATTGGTAGAGCATCAAGTAACTTCTACTACTCCTTGTAAATCTTGTGATTATACAAAAAGAATTATGTATTTCTGATAATTTAGTTGTTTCAATACCAATTATCAATTTGAAAAAAGAAGCTATAATCTTAACGATTTATTAAACGTTACATTTTCACATTGGTATGAATCAGATAACGGATCATGTGAACAGTGTACAGGAAATGCTATTATGTTTAAGAATGAATTAATATTGATGAAAGATATAGTGATTATTCGTTTACTATTATTTTTATTACAAAATGATAAAATAGTCAAAGCAATACGTAAATTTAATATATGTACTATTCCCACAACCAAAGTATTAATAGCTGGACAATCATATAAAGTTATGAATGCTATATTTCATAGAGGTTCATGTATTGAGGATGGCCATTACACCAGTATATGTAAAGAAGAAGGAATGACTAGTAGTTGGATTAAAGCTGATGACGTGCAAATTAAAAAAAGGCAATGGCCCAAAGGCGCTAAAGATCTTTATATTTTGTTCTTACAAAAAATGATAATAAATAAATAAGCCAACAAAAATTAACACGCTATGGAACAGCTGAAAGAAGAATGCTTCCATTTGGGCTCCATATCAATCATCAATCTCAAAACTACACAGTACGATATTACACATGCAATTTAGCGCACATCAGAATTTAAAAAATTGTCGTAAATTAATATCAGTAAACACTACAAAATGTGTTAAATCCCAACAAAATTACCTTTTCACAAAAAGGTACAAAAAAGAGCGCCAAGTATACATATAATCCCATAAAAAAGAATCCCATTTAAAAACATTGTCGTAAATTAATATCCCATCAAAAAGAATCCCATTTAAAAACATTGTCGTAAATTAATATAAATTTATTAATGTTCTATATTTAACTTTACAAAAATAGTGATATACAACAATTGCGCCAATTATCACAATGGCTATTTATACAAAGAAAAAATCACAATGGTACAATGAAAAAATGTATTAAATAATATTAAGCAGATATATTTTTATACAAATAAATATTTTAATACGAATAAATCACAAAAAAATAAAAGAAAATATACAATATAAAAAAATATATGAAATCAAAATGACCTGCAATTACATAAAGGTGCTTTCCAACTGCGCTTAAGATGACACAACTACATATACACAGTTAAAGTGCTGTGTTTATACATTCCATTACTCATATCGTAATGTGAAGATAAAATGTAACATCTAGACATTTGCCTAGATGTCCGCGGCCTGGAAGTCAAATACTTGGCATGGCCAGGCAAGGTCAAGGTGTCGACGAATAAGAATTATTTAAAAACGCAAAATAATAAAAATGTATACGTACTGACAGAGTTTTAAATTGGCAAATTATCTGAAAGCTTGTGAGAGGAAAGGTATCGGTGTCGATGAATGATATTGGAATTATTTTACAACGCAATATAATGAATACAGTGGTCCCCGGATTATTGACAAGCTTTTTTCCCCGGATCATCGGGAAAGACCTACCCACCCCACAGTTTTGCTTCCTCGGTGCGAGCGAGGGCCTTCGGTCCCAGGTAGACCGCCCGTTGACTGCCGAGAGCAATAAAATCACTGGGCTAGGTAAAATACCCAGTAAAGAAAAATAAAATGTTCATGTTTTTGATAAAAGTTCATGAAAGTATTACCAATGGATTTTTTAGGATTTCCCAATGAAAATGAGTTCAAATATGGAGAAATTCGGTTCATTTTTAGTGAATGTCACTACATTACACACTATGTACATACATACATACAAACACAACAAGAATCTACGTTAATAATACCAAAAAAGTATGTATCTAATCGTTTTTAAAATGTATGATATTCCGATCTCTTTAATCCACTAACAAATAATATTAATGTTTTTACAGTATCAAATGTTATTCAATATCCAAGGAAAGACACATATGACGGACAATCGAACCTGCAAATACTACAAGAATTGGCAAATTATTTAGATAATTGTGAGTTAATCACCAGAAGCGTGCTTTTCCCTTAAACCGGGGAACTGGAATCTAATTGTGTTATCATAATAAAAAATTGACCGAATTGTTTCGTGTTTAGACTCATTTTCATCGACATAAGCTCCCCAATCCATTGGTAGTACTCCCATCAAAGTGTAATCAGTAATATGAAAATTTTCATATTCAATACTGAATCTCAATTTGCCGTAGACCGAGGGTCTCCCACGGGTGCGGTATTTCACTCACTCTCGGTTTACGTCGTT
The DNA here is from genome assembly GCA_963855975.1 of Andrena chrysosceles. NCBI lineage: Eukaryota > Metazoa > Arthropoda > Insecta > Hymenoptera > Andrenidae > Andrena > Andrena chrysosceles. The sequence continues at coordinate 35,995,297 of OY979766.1, read as the reverse complement.
CACTCTCCTTGTCGAAAGGTTCGGGCGAGGGTCCTGACAAGGGTCAGTTTATTAGGCGCAAACTACTTCCCCTGCCCCGCTTTATGGAGAATCCCCAGACCCGAATCTTTCTCGATAATCCGGGGACCACTGTATGTACTCATATTGACAGAGTTTTAAATTGATTAAATTGACAAATTATCTGAAGGCCTGCGAGAGGGAGGGTATGGATATTGATGATCTGAGAATACCTTGCCTGGCCACGCCAAGTATTTGACTTCCAGGCCGCAGACATCTAGGCAAATGTCTAGATGTTACATTTTATCTTCACATTACGACATGAGTAATGGAATGTATAAACACAGCATTTTAGCTGTGTATATGTAGTTGTGTCATCTTAAGCGCAGTTGGAAAGCACCTTTATGTATTTGCAGGTCATTTTGATATCATAAATTTTTTATATTGTATATTATATTGTCGTGAGCTATAAAGGATAAATTTACACCCCTGAATCGATGGCTATTCATTAAAAAACCTTGCCGCAAGGTTGATTATAACAGAGGAGATAATGTTTAAATTTTAAAGAAAAAAACACATAATGTCGCAAAGGAAACGCTGTTTGGTCCGGAAATGTTGTTAAAACTTTTACATATTGTACATATTACGTTCAACGAGTCCATTTACGAGTATTTGCTGTAAGAACTATGTCTTCTTAAACGCCGAGAATTTGGGTAGGTAATACAATGTATGTATGTATATCTACTTATCGTTAACATTCACCGGTCCCCCAGAAAAAAACTGAGCTGTTTCGTGCCATCCTCTCGAGAATGCTATTCCGAGTTCTGCCAGATGTAAGTACCTACCTATCCCAACATCTGAACGTTAGTAAGCAACAGATGTCGGCGGGTTAGAACCACGGTTACTTTCCCTGCCTATCTTTCGTTCCTTTAAAAATTTCTTCAGAGTTTAGAGAAAGAGGAAGGACACCCGAAATTTCTAACTGGTCACAGACAACTCCACCTTTTAGTTGGGAAAGTAAGTACATACATAGGTATACCTACTACAGCACACACGGATGTTTTAAAGTTTGATCTATGATGATTTCTTGGTTGCAACGTGTACGATATAGTATTAAAAATGAACGAATAAACTCGCTGTCTGAATTAGCGTTATATGTAGGTTTATTTCTATAGCAGGCAAAAGAAAGTCGGACGGTGTTCCTCGTTTCGGGGTCTGGAATAGACTCTCTCTCCGTCCCATGGAAAGTCCACTCTTGTCCTTTAGGAAAGACTCCTAAAGTCCTCGATGCTAATTTATGGTCTTTATGGCGTCGCGCTATTCGAGGCCCTCGTCGTTGCACTCGTCACGGTCGCCACATATGGTTAGGCTCATCCGTGCAGCCCCTCTTAACATGGTACTTCAACATTTCTAACACTCGGCCATCCTGCAGTTGTGCTTGTCCCCAAGCACTTGATCATCCTTAATTTTACATTGTTTTCTGTAACACAAGAATCAAAACACATCTGAGTATCCACGTCAGTATTGATAATATCATCTCATGATCGACAAAGAAATTCCTTTACGAACAAAAATATTCGTCAACTGACGATACTCCCCTTATTCAAACCAATCTCCTTCCTCGGTACATAGCAACGACCATGGAAGATAAATACATCGCGTGTAAATGTTTGGCGATGCATCATTGCTCGTTACTCGTTGAATCCTTATTATTAAATTGTAGTCACTCTGCAATCCCAAAGCGGTGTGAAATGTTGAAGTCGTGTAATTGATGAACTCGACCTCCAGCTGATGACTAGTGATCCACTTCTTGCATCATGCAGTAATGAACTCTGACTGCGTGTGAAGGGTGAAGTGTGAAGGGTGAAGTGTGAATTGTGAAGTGTGAAGTGTGAAGTGTGAAGTGTGAAGTGTAAAGTGTAAAGTGTGAAGTGTGAAGTGTGAAGTGTGATGTGTGAAGTGTGAAGTGTGAAGTGTGAAGTGTGAAGTGTGAAGTGTGAAGTGTGAAGTGTGAAGTGTGAAGTGTGAAGTGTGAAGTGTGAAGTGTGATGTGTGAAGTGTGAAGTGTGAAGTGTGAAGTGTGAAGTGTGAAGTGTGAAGTGTGAAGTGTGAAGTGTGAAGTGTGAAGTGTGATGTGTGAAGTGTGATGTGTGAAGTGTGAAGTGTGAAGTGTGAAGTGTGAAGTGTGAAGTGTGAAGTGTGGAGTGTGAAGTGTGAAGTGTGAAGTGTGAAGTGTGAAGTGTGAAGTGTGAAGTGTGAAGTGTGAAGTGTGATGTGTGAAGTCTGAAGTGCGAAGTGCGAAGTGCGAAGTGCGAAGTGCGAAGTGCGAAGTGCGAAGTGCGAAGTGCGAAGTGCGAAGTGCGAAGTGCGAAGTGCGAAGTGCGAAGTGCGAAGTGCGAAGTGCGAAGTGCGAAGTGCGAAGTGCGAAGTGCGAAGTGCGAAGTGCGAAGTGCGAAGTGCGAAGTGCGAAGTGCGAAGTGCGAAGTGCGAAGTGCGAAGTGCGAAGTGCGAAGTGCGAAGTGCGAAGTGCGAAGTGCGAAGTGCGAAGTGCGAAGTGCGAAGTGCGAAGTGCGAAGTGCGAAGTGCGAAGTGCGAAGTGCGAAGTGCGAAGTGCGAAGTGCGAAGTGCGAAGTGCGAAGTGCGAAGTGCGAAGTGCGAAGTGCGAAGTGCGAAGTGCGAAGTGCGAAGTGCGAAGTGCGAAGTGCGAAGTGCGAAGTGAGAAGTGCGAAGTGCGAAGTGCGAAGTGCGAAGTGCGAAGTGCGAAGTGCGAAGTGCGAAGTGCGAAGTGCGAAGTGCGATGTGCGATGTGCGAAGTGCGAAGTGCGAAGTGCGAAGTGCGAAGTGCGAAGTGCGAAGTGCGAAGTGCGAAGTGCGAAGTGCGAAGTGCGAAGTGCGAAGTGCGAAGTGCGAAGTGCGAAGTGCGAAGTGCGAAGTGCGAAGTGCGAAGTGCGAAGTGCGAAGTGCGAAGTGCGAAGTGAGAAGTGAGAAGTGCGAAGTGCGAAGTGCGAAGTGCGAAGTGCGAAGTGCGAAGTGCGAAGTGCGAAGTGCGAAGTGCGAAGTGCGAAGTGCGAAGTGCGAAGTGCGAAGTGCGAAGTGCGAAGTGCGAAGTGCGAAGTGCGAAGTGCGAAGTGCGAAGTGCGAAGTGCGAAGTGCGAAGAGCGAAGAGCGAAGTGCGAAGTGAGAAGTGAGAAGTGAGAAGTGCGAAGTGAAAAGTGCGAAGTGCGAAGTGCGAAGTGCGAAGTGCGAAGTGCGAAGTGCGAAGTGCGAAGTGCGAAGTGCGAAGTGGGAAGTGCGAAGTGCGAAGTGCGAAGTGCGAAGTGCGAAGTGCGAGGAGCGAAGTGCGAAGTGCGAAGTGCGAAGTGCGAAGTGCGAAGTGCGAAGTGCGAAGTGCGAAGTGCGAAGTGCGAAGTGCGAAGTGCGAAGTGCGAAGTGCGAAGTGCGAAGTGCGAAGTGCGAAGTGCGAAGTGCGTAGTGCGAAGTGCGAAGTGCGAAGTGCGAAGTGCGAAGTGCGAAGTGCGATGT